>VYZX01031134.1:0-14802 GCA_013401335.1 Brachypteracias leptosomus | reverse complement strand
TGTCACTACAAACCCTTGTGAACCAATATTATGTCTTCCTTCATCCACTCCCACTTTTATATTCATCCCTCATGTACACAAAAAGTAGACATAATTTTGCTCTAAAAGCTCCATAGGTCAAAGACGGTAAAAATTCTCAGTGGCCGGCATTCCTCTTCTTGCATACAGATGGATTATAAAATAACATGAAATAAACATTTTATTCTTTTGGGAGAAATAAAGTATGATAATTGGAAAGTAAAAAAGTTATTTTACTCAAACACAACTGGCTCATACTTTGAACTGATTACACAGTATGTTCTTGCTTTGCAGTGAAATTAATAATACAAGAGTACTTGCTATTGTTGCTCTCAGAGGACATGTTTGCCTCAACATTTGTAAATACAATCATCTAAATAACAGGATTTATTCTTACTGCTAATGTTGAATAAACAAAAAGGAATCATTTTTATGTCCAAAATTCAGACTAAGTAATCTTAGAAAATATTGTATACTAATTTATGACAACAATATGATAACAATTACAAGGTATAAAAATTGTTGTTTAACTGAAGTTTTATTTAATGGTATATATGTTTTAACATCAAAACATGAATTCCCTGATTTCTCATTGGCTTATGTGTGAACAGCTTTTGGTCACATAAGTTATGTTTATCAGAATAATCTGAAATTTCAGAACTTTCAAGCATGGCTCTATTTTTTTTTACAAATTCACTCTAAGAATATACTTTTAAAAAGTGTAGAAGAGTTCCAACACAAAGACCCATGCTGCAGTGTGTATTATAGGTTATATTTTTTTAAATCACTACACTGTGAGGAGTTCAAAGACCACAACACCTGAGCTGAAAGACAGCAGATGTGGCACATGTTTTAGTTGACAATGGTGGAATTTTAATATTTGATAAAGTAGACAGTTCCATTGTTTGTTATAAAATATTTTCTTTGGAAAAGCAGCATTTTTCATCCCTTCATCAACACATACTCCAGATAATCATTGTATTTGTTCAATAATATTGCTGGAAAAGTATTATTTGAAATTTCTTAACAGAATATTCTTCCTGATATTTTCACTCCACTTGAATTCTTTAGCTTTACTTCAGGATTAATTTCTAGATCTAGTTCTCCTTCTCCCAGAAGTTTTATTTTTTCCTAAAAGAAGTTGACCTTAGTTGCCATATTGCAGGTCATTTCATGTCCTTCTCTGTTTTAAATACTGGTTGTACAACATTTCATAAATGATATAATTATCTTATGAATCCCTCTCTAGTAATAGTTGGAGAAGGCAATGTGGCACAATATAAATGACAGTTACACTCTTAAAACCAGGTTGCAGGTAACTTCGGAGAAATGTGGAGCTATAATGATAGTGTAGTAACTGAAATTACACAATAGTAGTGATTCACTATTAAAATCAATAAATGAAAACAGAGATCAGATAGTTATGCTTGAATTCATATATAAAGTTAAATGTATTATCATATTGGTCTCATTCTGCAAAAAAATATCTTTAAAGAAAACTACACAATCATGTAAAGTATGGTGTTATTGAAAACTAAAATTAAGAAAATATAAAGAGATGAATGAAAATAATAATCTTTAAAATAGGAGGAATTTCAAACAAGCTATAAAATTAAAATAAGATCTCTTTGGTCTGCTGATAAAACTAGGCATTTGTATTGAAATCTATCTATTCAACTTGATGGATCTGGGGCAAGATCAAACCAGGCTTTGAACCAAAACAAAAAGGGTTCTGTATAACTGCTCACAAAGTGAAAGCTGTGTTTTTACCTGATTAATAAGTTGAGCTTAATATCTAATAGAAACTTAGACAATAAGTTTCAGGTAAATCTCTGAAGTTTTTGCTTGTACTTGAACTTAGTTGGTGCTCCATAAGGCAAAGCAGAAGGAATTAAGAATACTAGTTATTCTTCAGGATTTATGTAATTGTGAAGGAAAAATCATCATGAAATTAAGGTGCTGTGACTTCTAAATTAATTTCAAACCTGTGCCCTGGGTTTTGTTGTACATTGTCCTTTCATTGGAAGTGAAAAGGATTTAACTTTCAGAAATGAGTGATTACTTCTAAGAAACTCTGAGTTACAGTCAGTAGAGAGGCAGATACAGAATGCAAATAGTGTTTCTATTTTTAGGAATAAAGTAAGTGGTGCAAGACTCCAAATGTGTGTACTTAAAATTTTTTGAAAAGTCATGTGATGTATTACCAATTCTATATAATGTAATAAATTAAATAATTGTGCATATTTTCTCACATCTAGAGATAGAATTCTGTTTTTAACCTTAACTTTGATGTTTTCCTGGTTTTTATTTACCCTAATGGATTACCCCCTATGTATGGCTCATATTTTTTCAATAGAGCACATTAAAATATGTCAAAACAAAAACACAGGGGGAAAAAAAAAAAGTCTATCCTTTCCGCATTGATTTACCTAAAAATAGAACTGGCTCTATCATGTAGCCACAATATATTGTTAACTGAAACAGCACCAGATTTAGTGACTATTCATTGTACAAATAATTTCAGGATGATTTTTTGTTCATTTTCCCTAGGCAGTAAATTCTCAGAATTACAATTATTGTCAAAGTTCTTTTCTTTGTGCAACAATACAGGGGAGCAGAAACACAAGTAAAAATAAAATAATTAAATAGACCAACAATAATTATGCAATACAAGACAAAAAAAGCCAGATGAGAATTTGTTTTACAGGTCTTTAGAAATATTTTTCTTTCTTACCGACTGTTCCCACATATGTAATGACAGTTGAATATTCCTAGCAGTGTTTGTAAGCAAAATCCATAAACACTGGATCTACAGAAATATTTTAGCACTATGAATAATACACAGTCTCTCAATTAAGCTTTTTTGTCATGATCTTCAAAATAGATATGACTACACCGAAGTGATAAGATCTATGTTATGTTATTTATCTTCATGACCAAGCTGGTCTTCCTTAAGTAAACAGAGTTCTTCTGTGTATACATGCACAGTTGAAAACTAATATATATTTCCAGGTTCTTTCACTTTAAATTATGCTGTCCTCTGCCATATTTTTCAAGTTAATTGAACTCTGTGTTAATTTTTCCTTTTTATTTTAAAGAAGAAAAAAAGAATTGTTAGATATAAAATATAATCAATATTTATCAATGAATTCATTTTACACTGTAATTTTTACAAAACTAATGTGTCAAACTGTAGTGCCAGAGAGGAACTTGGTGGAATACAGATTTAACATAAATTGCAGTTAGCTTCTTTCTCCCAGTATGATATGAAGTAAGTGCTCCTGGTAGAGTGGTTTTTGTTTTGTTTTGATGGATTCTTTCAACTAGATCTGTAAGAAAAAGACAGCAGAACAAACTTTCTTCCTTGTAAAACCTCCTCACCTCAGAAACTCTGAGTGTCATTAACAGTAATAGGGGAAGCCTTCAAGAAAAGAATTACCAACTGCACCTAATTAACAAATCTACTCACCTAGGAGGTTTTGCTCATAGCTTAGAAGATCTCTCATTTATTCTCTTGTTTCATTGTACTCTGGCTTGTTTCAAATCCATTCCAAATAATCATATCTCTAAATAAATGTTGATTGTTCTGCCATTCTCACCCTAACCTCATGACCTGTGGCAGCACTGTATGCTTTTCCAGGAAACTTTAAAGTACTCTATATGTCAGTCTGAAGCCCTAACACACATGCCCAGGTAATCTCATTCATAACTGCATGCGTACAGATGGTTTATATTCTCAAGATTTGACATTTTTTCTGGCCTATCCATATACTCTTGTAGCTATATGATTTCCTAATGATATCAAGTTTCTAACTCACATTGATACTACCTCTCCCTGCTCTTCATTACATCCTTGGAGATCAGCACGCTGCTCTTAGAATACATTAGTCATTCCTTACTAACGCCATAAAAGTCCTGAAGTCCTAGAAGAGAAGTCTTTCCTTTTACCTTTCTATTCCCTCACTATTAATAGATAACTCCCAGCTGCTATTTCATTTTTCTTCTGTCAGTAAAGCTGTAACTACATGATTAAAATGGTGTGCAGCTCTAAAACTACTATCAATTACACTAATTAAGGTCAAATAGAATGGAACAGCAGTCTTTGTGGCAAACAATGTAGGCAATGTAAACCTCTATTAATTTAAGGGCATCATATGTACATATGACAGCTTCTACAGACTTTATTATTAATTATTTCTAGGTAGACACTTATAATCACATTTCTAAGACATATTTTGCTCTTTTTCTTTTGAGAACAAAAACCACTGATGGAGATAATATTTTTTTTCTTTTTTTTTTTTTTTTTTTTTTTAACTAGATAGGTAGAAATGACCTTCTTATTTCCTTGGGTTTTTCTTGTGCTTGAAGGAGATTCACTATGAAATTTCAACACAGAGGCTAGCAAATTGTGGAGGACTTGACATAACTAAGAGAAGTATGCTCTATTTAGATTGAAAATAAAGTTTTACCATGGAAAATTAGTGTTTCCTCTCAGCAGCTGTCCCTCAGTTCTGTCTATCTGAAAGACACAGTGTATGAAATTACATTTTTGGGGAAATGACATATGTATTATAAGAGAATTTTTGAAGGAAATGAATGTTCTGATTTCTGTTTTCAATCATGGAGATTGTTTTCATTCTGAGTAAGGAAGAAGAAACTGAAATTTGGCTCAAGGAATTAAAAAACTCAACCAAACGAACCACCTGTCCTGGTATCAGCTGGAATAGAGTTCATTTTTTTTCTTAATAGCTGGCACATTGCTGTGTTTGGGATTTAGAATGAGAATAATGTTGATAACACACTGATGTTTTGGTTGTTGCTAAGTAGTGTTTATACTAAGTCAAGGACTTTTCAGCTTCTCACACCACCCTATCACTGAGTGGGTTTGAGGAGCACAAGAAGCTAGAGTGAGACACAGTTCAGACATATGACCCCAACTGACCAAAGGAATATTTCATAGCATATGACATCATACTCAGTAGATAAACTAGGGTGGAAGCTGGCCAGAGGCCATTGTTCTGGGTGAACAAAATACTTATTTTGCATATTCTAATCCTTTCTATTATTACTAATTATTTTCCCTTCATTTTCTGTCCTATTAAACTGTCTTTATCTTAAGCCATGAATTTCACCTTTTTGTGCATGGTGTTTAGCTGCCTGGTAGATTAAACCATGACAACCTGGATTAAACAACCCACCTCAAAAGTTTCAAACAATTTATTGAAAAAATGATGGCATTTTCATCTCTCTGCTGAGAGATCCTACCTAAGCAATAATATCTCTCCTCATGTGCAGTCATCTGGTTGGATGGGGCTTTGAGCAACCTGGTGCAGTTAAAGATGTGCCTGATCACTTAAGGGCAGTTGGACTAGATGACCTCTAAAGGTCCTTTCCAACCCAAACCGTTCTATGATTCTATGATCTCGGAGTAAAGAGTAATTCTGTATAATCGTTAAGGGATTGCAAGGAAGATATTTTTCATTTTAAAATATATTCAGAACTGGAACATATCTCCTGTGTAAGTATCAACACTGCAGTCCTGACCTTCATGGCATATTGCTATTTTCCTAGGTATCTGAAAGTGGGGTTCCTGAAGGCAGATGAAAAAAAATATTCCTCATGGAGAGTTAGTATGCCCAGATAATATCATCCTTGAACATGTATAATCTTCATGACCACTTACTTCAATATGAACCATGGTCAATTCCAAGTTCAAAACAGTGTTTCACAACAGAAAAGAAAATACCATGTGGGAATCCTTTCTTTTTAAGCGTCTGAAGCATAATCATGGCCATGTTATGAGTGTCTCTAACTAGTGCTTCAAAGTGTTGAGTTACGCATACAGAAAAGGACTGAGGGTGACTGGTTTGAAGGAGCTGTTTGAGAGAATATGGGATCACAGGAAGCATCAATGACCCGTTGTAAAAGATTGCATGCAAAATGCTCTGTAGTTAAATTATTCAGAGTAGATAGGTGTTGTAATTAAAAGTAGTTATTATTCCTCCCTGATTACTTTCTAAAGAACTTTTCTTAATGGACAGGGTAATTTCACTAATATATTTTTAATGATCAAAAATTTAGAAATGTGTATCCATCTTTTATATTTCTTCTATGTGACCTCAAATTAACCTTCAGGAACATTTCACTTGTAAGATATGTTTGGTAAGCAGTGAAAGCTTTAAACTAAAATTAGTCACAGTCTTACTTAATCTGCAAAGGTGCAACTGAATTTGAACAAATAAAATGTTATCAGTTAAAATCTTCTGGAGATCCAGCCTCACGTGATTTGAAGAAAATAACTGTCAGTTTGTTATTGATTGTCTGTTCCTCATCACCTTGAGGCAAAGTTCAATAAAATCATTGGGATTTTTTCCACTAGTTCAATAGATTTAGGATCATGCCTTCATTTGGTAGGGCTTCTTTCTTACTTCTTTTGCACAATCTCCATTTGTCATGTAGAATTTTCTATTTTCCAGTCAGGAGCCATCTAAGCAATATAGACTAAACATGACTTTATGTAAAAATGTAATTTCAAAAATGCAAATCTTATTCACAGTATAGATTTCTGTCATGCAAGCAATAACATTTTCTACCAATTTAAGGAGGATATCTTACAAACAGAGATCACATGGTAAACTGTGAAATGATTGGCAGAGAGACCTTAGGGCTAGAGGTTGGCCAAAGCTCTCAAATGACATCTCAGAGGTCTCAAATACAAAGTAAACATTTCCATCAGCTTGAAGAATAGAGACTTAGAACTCACCTGCAATTTTCAGCATATCCACAAAAGCCATTTTATTTCAATTGTTAAATTTAATTTATGCTAATAATTCTATGCCAAACAAGTATGTTGATGAAAAAAAATACAAATTGAATAAATCGAAAGAAAAAAAACATCTGTCTTGTCAATAAGGATACTGCCAAGTATTGTGAAAATTTAAAATTTTTTTAAAGACAAATAATTTATAACAACTTTGGAAGTTCATAAAAGTCAGACAGTTTTTGTAGGTTTATGGTTTTTGTTTTGTGTTTTTCAAGATCAGGCTTCTGTTGGATTGTACATATCTAAAAGTTTCACACAAATAAACTGAGGAAACTTTACAATGACAAAACTCATTTTTATGCACAATGATAATATAAAGTCTATTCAAAGGCTTCAATTGGACTCAGGTGATTCATAGACTTTATTCTTACCTTTTGCCACAGGGATGAATTACAGCTACACTGCAAATTCAGTTGTGCAAAGAGAGTATGTGGGAGGAAAGCTGTGTAGCTAGAGGCTCAGCATGCACCTTAATGAGACAAAACAGAAAAAAAATGAAATGGCACAAAGAAAACATAAAATTATTAAAAATTACAAAGACCTATGGGATGGGAAGGGGATACTGAGGTGGAAGAAACTACATCCTAATGCACTAGACAGTAAATTAGTTGTTTAAAGTAATGTTTCTTAGCAGGTCACTTTTTTAGATGTTCACTGAAGCCAAGGAATGATGGCAAGGAAATTGTAATAAAGAATTCTCTCATTTAAATAAAAAAGAGGATAAATTGATTTAAGGAAACTGTTAATTTTATTAAAGGAGACAAAGCTGGGTTCAGTAATTCAGGACATAGAAAGCAAAATAGACATGAAGATTACTTTTTTAAGTCAAAGAAAGATAACAGAGGTCATACAGGTTATTAATTTCAGAAAAGAAAAGATAAAATGGGATTCAAACTTTATTAATTTCATTCAAAGCAGATGTAATGGAATATATGAGTCATTAATTTCAATAAGAAAATTCATGATAGATAATATTTATTTAATTTTGTCACTTAAAGTAGTGCAGAGAATTAAAAAAAAAAAGACTCATTATTAACTGAAACCAGAGTAAGGTTCTATTATAAAGTAGACTTTAGAACCCATTTTGGAATTTATTTAAAGCAAGGTAAGGAAGAAAATGTTAGTCTACGTTTTATTTTAGCATTGTAGAGGAAAAAGCCTTGTAAATATGACGTGAGAGAGCATCTCAATATGAAGTCAGCACAGTCAATGGAAATACAGTGGTCTGTGTCCAGATTATTTCAAGCATCTACAAAGTTCTGTTGCTTAGATTTGAACAAAGAGTGTGTCACTATAGCATAACTAACAACAGTAAGATATGTTTTTCCTGAAGAGCAGAACATTCATGACTCAGCAATATGTATGGGATTGTAGATAATTTTTTGTGTCTAAGAAAGACATGCTTTACACAAACAACAAAAAAAAGATATTTCATAAACCTAATTACAAGCAACAGCAACACAATAGAAAAAATATTAAAATAGTAGATTTTATCATTTCAAAGAATCAAGGAAAGATTTACAAATGTAGAACTGAAGTGACATGTTGTGCTAATAGGTACTAATGTACAAAAATAACTTCCTGAAGTGGCTTTTAGAAATAAGTAACATGAGAGAAAAACCTATGGCAAAGGTCTAGCACAGGATGCAACTCCTATGTTGTCATGTTGGTATTTCACACAGTTTTTTCTTCAGAGGATACTGAACTTCAATTTTATGCAGAATGAATCTACAAACACTGCTGTGGATGTGCCAATGTCTACTCCAGCAAATAAAAGTATATGTTAATATTTGTTTCATAAAAATGAAATATGGATCTATCATACTCTCCATTTCAAACACTTGTGATTGAAAAGTAAACACATTATGGAGAAATCCCACCTCGGAAAGCACATGTACTCTCACAGTCTTGCTGATGAAAACAGCTATATACATTTTTTTCTTCCCTTGGTGTATCTTAGGTAATATTGAGGCAATAAAGTTTTTTATTGATTACTGTTCCTCCTGTGCAAGTTCAAGATCTATATGCAATTTATGCTCACATTCCTTAGAATTACAATGACTGGGATTATTTTAGTTCACAGTTTAGTTTTCAAGTACGTGTCAAAAGTTAAAAGAAGTAAAACATACATTCTTTACAAAGGATTTGGTGGTTTTTTTAGTTATTTTATATATAGGTAATATATAGGATAGTGGCACATAAAATAACAGATACAAACAGTATAGTTCGCAAAAAATGTGTGAATGTTCATCTCCTTTACTCCGTCTGCTAGTCCTCCAAATGAAATGATTCAATCTGTTGAGTTGATTAATATTATGTTTTTAATAAATTTAAAACACAAAGCTGAAGCTGTGCAAACTTCCTAGTGCAAGTCTTTATGGCGACTGTAATTCACAGTCCCAGTGTTTGTTAAGAGCTGGTTTCCCTGGACTATTTTCCCAACACCGTATGTCTCCGTTTAGGGCTCAGGGCAATCCCCACAGAGCAGAATTTGTTTCACCCCTCTTCCCCCTCCCCTCTTCCCTCCCAGGGGAGGAAGAAAGGCCTCACACAAAGTTGGAAAATTAAGATCACAACTTTTAACAGGGAGTAACAAAAGGGATATCAGAGGAAGGGAAATATACAGAAGTAACAAGGGAAGGTATATATGCAAATATATACAACTCCAATCCTCAGATGCCACTGGATTTCTCCCGAGCAGCCACAGAGCCGTCCGGAGCCAGCAGCAATCCCAGCGAGGAGGGGGCGAGTGGAACTTCCTGTGTCCTTTATATAGAGTGTGGCAGGAAGGGGAGTGGAATAATCGCTCCACCTGTCCCTCCCCTTCCCCAAACCTTAAACCACAACACTGTAATATGTATATTGTTTAAGTTCCTAATTTTTAAAACATCAGACAAAATCTCGGGTCCTTGTAAATAAGGTTTGGCTCACTTAATTAGTCGAGGTTCATCACATAATTACATTGTTTCATTTTGTGTTTAGAATGGATTATGAATGGAAAATACTTATTGAGGCATATATTGTAGAGGGAACAAGATTCCTGGTGAAAGTGTAAGGATTGACTAAAGGAACTAAGTGCTTATTTTAAGTAGTAAAATTTAAGAAACAAGTAATCCTGGGTAATACCAAAAAGGTACTATTTCACCTCAGTAAACAAGATTCAGATTGACTGCTAAAACATCCAGTGCCTCTTGAGATAATGGCCTAAGGTATCAGAGACATCTGTATAGGGATGGTAGGTAAGTTATAAGATCAGTGGAGACCTCTGCTCTCTGCACCTCTGTCAGATGGATCACAAATAGCAAGCATCAAATATGGGTGCCTATATTTAAACAACTGAAGTTTTCACACTAGCCTGAAGAATCACTAAAGGAATCATTCAATAGTTTGGACATAGAAGTGTTCTGCTATTTATGATACTTTGGGTAACCTGCCTGGCCTGCAGACCTTGGACAAGGAGGCTGCGGGTCTCCTGTAACTCCTGTGTCCACCTGTCACTTCTCAGAAAGGAGACTTCAGCTACATTGACATGTTGATCTTTCAGATACCCTTGGCCATCTGAGATACCATTAAACAACTCCTGTATTTAGGCAACCGTATCTCTCCATAGATACAGCTGTGAGGTGAACTTTGAAGTGAGCTGAACTTATTTCTAGGCTCCAGTGATTGCATTGATTAGCTCTGCCTTGATTATAAAGTGAGATAAGATACTTAGATCACACATAGACAGTTGTATTTGTGAGTGCTAATCTAAAACTGAATCTCATATATAGCAAAGCATTACCATTTAAAATCATCCAGACGGATTTAAACCAATACAGATTTAATCTAGTAGGATAATTGAAAATTCCCCCCAAAATTCAACAGACTCTTTATCTTGTGTGAAATAGTTCGACCAGCTTTAATTACTGCAACCATTCTAAAACCCAAGATATTATCATTTTAATAGACTGTGCTTAATAAAGTAATGGTTGGAGTTGTATCTTGTGTGTAGTTTTCAAACTATGTGAAACTGTATATGTGCTTTACTGAATATTAATTCTAAAGAAGCTAACACTTTAAGAATACAAACAAATTATATCTCAGTGTTATAACATTCAAAATGTTACCTGTGCTGCAGAGAATTTTGTTATAGAGTCATAGAATCATAGAATGGTTTGGGTTGGAAGGGACCTTCAAAGAGTATCTAGTCAACCCCCAAGCCATGGTCAGGAACACCTTCCACTAGACTAGGTTGCTCAAAGCCCCATCCAACCTGACTTTGAATGCTTCCAATGACAAAACATCAACAACTCCTCTTGGCAATCTGTTCCAGTATTGCACCATCCTCATAGCAAAGAATTTCTTCCTTATATCCAATCTAAATCTACCATCTTTTAGCTTAAAATTATTACTCTCTGTCTTATCCCTACTAATGTCCTCTGGAATTAATTTTGTTGAACACTATTGAATACTTGTATTAATAATATTTTTTTGTAATTTTCTTTTAACTACTACCTTCAGAAAGTACACTTTTAATTACGTCTAAATGTATTTTATAACATATTATATGTATCATGAACCATATATAAATTTTTATATTAATATAAATATAACGGTAATTCATTGTCATTTTTTAAATCCATCTGTCCAGCTACTAGCAGAGACCTTTGACAGCAAGCTGTCCTTTCCAATTCTGGTTCTCAAAACAACGTCAGAATGAAGATAATATCTTCAAAATTAACTTAATAGGTTATGCTTCTCAAGGTGTCTGTCTTGGTTTTTTTTCTCCCTGAGCATTTGATAAACACTGAAGATGACTACTTTGCCTATTTTTTTTTTTTTTCCTATAGGTGCAATGTATATATTTTTAATAATGCAATAGTTGTATCAAATATCTCTATACATATTTTTGGAAGTAACCCTTTTGTGTATAAATAACATAAATTTAGCTATTTGTCAATTCAAATTTAGCTTAACATTTAACACATCAGAAAAGTTGTTTGGTCAGTCAGCACAGAGCTTTGCCTCAATCAGTCACCTCTGCCTTTTTAGTGTGACATGGTTTTGTACACTGTCATGCTAGCTGCAGAAACAAGCTTTTCATTTTATGCTGGCACAAAAACTCCTGATAAAACATCAAACACTGGCAGATTTATTCTGAATAATTCCCTCTTTGATGAACTTCCAACTGAACTGCTAAAAAAGTCATCTTGTTAGAATGACATTCAGGAACAAGTTTAATGTCTGTGTGAATCAGAAAGGGTTGTACAACTGTGTGGCCACTTATATGTCACGTGGTATATTTATCATGTAATGTAAGTCCTACACAAATTGGCATTGATATCTGGTACCTTTAGCATACCCTATAAATTTGCATCTGACACACCCAATGATAAAGTTGAGTTAAAGGGAAGAATGCTTGTATCTTATTTTGTAGTGATCATGAAAGTTATCCTCAAAGACCAATACTTCAGGCTTCGATCTACAGAAATTGCTCTTTGCCTGCTGATTTGAATGTTAATGATGTTTACTTCACTGCAGTAACATCTGAAAATGCTGCTCCAGAATGGTCAACAATCTTATAGGTCAAAGTATTGAAATGAACATTTAATATTAAAGAACCTGTTTTCAGGTAGTCCTACTCATTCTTTTACCTCTGTGATCCTTACTTTGGGAAAACTATGTAACACAGTATTCACAGCTTCCAGCAGTGCTTTTGATCTTTCTGTTTGGGATAAAGCTTACACATAGAGATAGTGTTATCAAAATAGAAAATAGAAAAAAAAAAAAAAGCTGTGAAGTTCATATTTTTAATTTATTATATGTTTTGACTCCCAAGTGTGAAGTGATTATGAGTCTTTTTTGTTTGTACTTAACAAATCTCATTCTAACTTTTAAATTTTAACTTGGTTTATATAGGAGTCAATAATGAAATCACTTATTAGTCTAAACACAATTGACTAATAAAGAATTAAAAGTATTAAAAGACTATTTGATCCATACTTTAGACAGAAACTTTGTGTGACTCTGTTCTTATCAGTTTTGTCTTAGAATTTTTTTTCCTGAGATGTAATGATGAAAGTTCTTCAGAGTTTGTGTATGAATACTGTCCAGGTCTGGAATCAGGATGTGTAAAATGTTTCTCTGGAGGTTCCAGTTATGGAAAAGTTGTATTCTTTTAAACTAGTGATGCTTGTGAGCAAAGATTTTTACCTGAAGTACTGCAGTAATCATCAGAGAAGTGAAAGGTATTTCCATATCTCAACTGTCTTATCCTCCTTTTCATTCATTCCAGGTGTCTGTGTCATACTCAAATGAAGGTCAGTCAGCTGACACTGTTCCTGATTTGCAACAGCAGTTCAAACAGGCTCTGTATTGAACAAACATGGTATTGCTCTTAACTGAGCATACAGACAGGCACTCCACTGGCTCTCTATGGTAGGCCTGAGGCTCAATGTGTACATATGGTTCCACCCTTTCCTGCAAGAAGATCCTGGTGCATTCAGAGCTTGCTCAGAAATCTCTGAACTTAGGCAGTAAGAAAGCTAAGTCTTCAATATGAACAACTTGAAGCTGAAGTCACTTGTGAAAAAGTGATTTAGCCTCCTAAACTATGTAGACATTTTTGAAAAGTTTATCCTAAATTTAAACTTTATTTGAAAATTCTTATCTTCAGTGTTGCAAATAATCTTCATATGTATTTTTAATTGAGAATGTTGCAAATTGCCAGATCAAATGCCTTTATTGCAGCATTCTAATCCATATAAAATTGCCTATTTTAAAAAAAGTGTATTAAAATAGACCTTCACATAGTGGTTCAGAATACAACAGTGAACTTATCCACTGTTAGAAAACCATGACGTAGAACTTGACACACACATATACATGCAGAGAAAACTTGAAACGCTTTTCTACTTACACTCTTTTCACAGCTTAGTTTATGGAATGGAAAAGTAGCTCCATGACATTAATATATTTTGAAATTCTCTGGTGAAAGACCAGCACATCTGTTATGACAATTCTCCGACAAGACCAGTGGTGTGCTGTTACAGTGTGACTATATGAACAAGTCACTGTGGGATTGTAATTTGTAGTGAGTCATCTGCTCTGATATGAGTTCAGGCTCATGTCATGCATTGGGCAGCTTGCCCTATCTTCACAGAAGTCTAAACTACCTCAAATTGCCTTTATCCTTCTAACATATCACCTTTTTCCTTTAGACCTTTTTCGCCTACTTCTTTTCTGCTGCACATCTCAACTTAGCCAATGCTGATGTGACCTAGGTTACTAACCGTGCTCTTGTCCCCTGGAATTTCACATCCCAAATCTGTGTTTTTGATTACATAAAATTCTACAAGAGCAGGTATGTGCCCCTAAGCCATGAATCACTGCTTTGTGGACTTGTAACAAGTTACTGCCTGTTAGCTGATCCATGATAACCTTTCATATATGCACTTCTGCCCTACACTATTTGAAAACCAGTTTATCTCTTTTTCATGAAGAGTTAAGTCACATCCATCTATTTTGTATTTACTAAAGTCTGCAAGTTCATGTCCACTGATTTGTAATGATGTGTGTAATGATCTTGGTCAATGGCAAATTTTACGTAACTCAGCATTCCTTAACCCTTTCTGAGGGATCAAAGATTCCACTCTAGAAGAGACATCAAAGGCTGAGCACAGAAGTTACCCTAGGTCAAATAATTTCCCTTCAAATGGCCATCCCAAGGGCAAAATATTTCCATGTTAAATTATACATAGTTTTATTAGAACTTCATTTTAATATACTGGGTTTCATTGACAAAGAAAATGCTTTCACATTACACGCCTTTGGCCCAAATCTGAAATTAAAGCTCTTATAATAATTTCGGCTGTGAATCATAAAATCATAGAAATATTTAGGTTGGAAGAGACCTTTAAGATCAAAAAGTCCAACCATTAGCCCAGCACTGCTGGATCACTACTAAACCATGTCCTTAA
>VYZX01031132.1:33126-68453 GCA_013401335.1 Brachypteracias leptosomus | reverse complement strand
TTCCAGTGGCACAGTTATAGATCCCTACTGATTGAGCTGGCATGTCTACGAAAGAGAAACTGAGTTGTCTAATCATTTATAGAAACTGGGCTGGTTGCCTGCACAGGCCATTTCTTAGAGTGGTGACTGTTAAGTGTGTGTTGCCAGACTCAAAACTTACTAAGCACTTAGTAAAAAGTTGTCATGTGGATGATGGCAGGCAATATATGATGGTATTTACACAGTACATTGGTAATTTTGCTGCAATATTAGTACATTTGTGGTTAGGTACAGAGGGGAGGTAAGCAAGCTCTTGCCTGTGTTATATTTTTCAGGAAACAGAAAATTAACAATCCAAAATATAAAGCTCTGACTGTTACAAGCTGAAGTAGCAGATATTAGGGAATGAATATGAGTTATGAAGACTGAATTTACACATTATATGGTCAACTGAATAATATACATAATTCACATCAATCAAGAAAGTGGGAATGGTGAGATAAGATTTGGGGTAGTGTTCTCAAAGCCTTCAGGAAGCTTCGTCCTTGTTGCTAATTAATTGGAATTTTCAACTTCTGGCAAAAATTCTAGCAGACAGCCTGCAGGATATGATCTGTAAGATTATTAGCCCAGACCAAGTAAGCTTTGTAAATGAATGACTACGACTAGAGAATTACAATGAAAATACTGAATATTATCTAAAAAGCTAGTGGCATGCAGGAACCCTGGCAGCCTACGCAACTAGAGATAAAAAGACCTTTGACAAAATAAACTTGTGGGTTCCTATATGCACATTAGAAGAGAAGTCAGAAATTTATAAGCTGGTAAGAACTTTTATATGAGGCTCTCAGAATAAATGACATTTTAAAAACTACCTCTGCTAGGAAGCTTTTTCAGTGGAGGATGATACAAGTTGGGTGGATGTCTCAGGGTTCTTTTAATTGTTTTCTAATACTTTTGGAAGAAGAAGTTAGCTTGCAATTGAGCAAGTAATATGGTTGCTGACTGTAGCAATGTGACACTTAATAGTCATGCAGGTAGATTACAATAGTTAATGTAAGTGTCCATACTTAAAAGAGTATCAATAGCAATAATATTTTCATTGAAAAGTGTGTGGGTGTTTAATTACATCTCACATTGTCATATTTGTCAGAAAGTTTCTGTGACTTACTTATTTCCAGAAATGTGTTATTTTCTCTTGCATCTGCAATGCCTCCACAAGCTTAACATCACTGACATATACTCAAGGCAAAATAAATGTAGCATCTATACAAAAGACAACTTAACCTACTTTAGCTAGTGAAACACCTACTACCAAATAGTGTCATAATTTGGAATAACACCTTGAGAAGAGATGAAATCAAGTAAAGTGTATACATAGATAAATAGTTATATGAATTATTTTGTCATTGCTTGAAGCAAGCCCAATATGTGTAATATCTTCTGTGATCTGATCTGCATGGCCACTGATACCAGTGTGTTATGGTTTCTTGAATGCAACAATTTTGCAATGGCAATTTAAAAAATCTGACCAATTATTATAAAAACAAAGCTGAGGGATAATGGAATACTAATAAGTAAGAGGCAATACCTGAATTATACTAATAAATAAAGAAGCCTGTTTTATCCATTCCTTATTTCTAGTAATTCAGGTGTCTTATTCAAAGAGTTTAGTCTTCTGGTAAAGAAGGTTATTTAAATTGTGTCCCTGAAAGTCAGTAAAATTGCCACATACAACTTGATTCCAGGGGCTGTTTTTCATGAAAGCCAATCCCCGACAATCTTTTCCACCATAATCTTTTTTTTTAATTATTATTAGGATAAGGTGAATGATGCTACAGATGATCTTGCAGTATGTCATAGGTACTGACCTGAAAGTAATTTATCCTTACGTGTAAAGTCCCCAGTACCTTTGACATGATCTTGCCATGGGTACTCAAAAGATGTTCAACCTGAAATTGCATCAAGGAAATAAGCATCAAGACACTCCTCAATTGATTTACTATCTCTATCACTTGTGATAAATGAATGTGACCTGCTGATGCAATGCATAGGAAAGATGGGAATAAGGAATAAAACTGTCCTGTGCATCCTGTGCAAACTCCTCCAGGCTGATCACAGAGGCTCAGGAAGGGAAAATGTTCCTCCAACCTGAGAGCGTACAAGAGACCATGCGTAAATGTCCAGTCTCTGTAAAGGTGAACAGCATTTCACCAGTAGAGAAAGCATCACTCCACAGATTTGCAGGGTAAGAATGAAGTTGAGCATGGAAAGAAGTGTCAATAGTGAGAAAGATATAGTCGGAATCAGATTAGAAATCAAATGTAAACTTTTATCTGCTACTATATTTAGTCATTGAAACAATCTGAGAGTTTCCCCTCACTTGAAGGTCTTAAGTCAAAGCTGAGAGGGAGCCCTCTTGTTTAACTTCGGGTGTCTTCTGCTGCTGAGCAGGTCATCCATAATTCCTTTACATTTACATAAATATGTGCAAACAGCACTTGGCTCATCCAAACTACTCTAGGAAGATTTAAAGATAACTTTTTTTTGTCAATAGATGATAAAAATCTGAAATTTCCTCTTCCACTCCATTTTTATGAAGAATCTCCAGGACTAGATCACAATTGGACACATCCTATGTATGTCACTCTGCATGGCTTTAAAGTCACATGAAGGAGAGCAACAGAACGATACGGAACTTAAATGGAAAAATCCCTAGGTGAAATCTGAAGGCCAGTATTGCACAGGAGGTTATAGAAGGGTATTAGATTTCCCTGGCTTTAAAATTTTAATTCTAGGAAATAATGGCTGGATAGAAGTAAAGCAATCAAGACTGAAGTTATACCGAGAGGTGAAGATACTGTAGTATCTGATAGCTAATTTTAAAGCTAGTTATCTAGTGTCATTTCAAAAGCCAGGTAATACTGGCAATAGAGGATATAATGAATGATACTGCGAAACTTAAAGTCTCTTGGAATAGCTGAAAGTAGTAAATAAAAATGAAAAGGAGCACAGATGTGATTTCCAAAAGGAACAGTGACAAAACCATAAGGAGCAAAACCTCACAAAATGCACATACCAAAGTTATCACTTAAGTCAGGGTGTTTACACCTGTTAATGGACACAAAGGGAAAAAAGGAAACCACTTTAATGGAAAATGGCTTGTATACAGTATATATAAGTTTATTGTGCCATGTGGCTCTTAGAAGACACAGCTTTTAGGCTCTCTTCAAATGACACTGTCTTCTCTTACCACATGGATATTTGGGCATCATTAGACCTGGAATTTGTATGTGGGAATGAACATTGCAGGATTAACCCTTTCCCATCCTCTATAGTCAGAGCATCATATGCTGCACATCATGTTAGCTGGGTAGCTGCTCAGCCCTAATACCATTGCTCTGTGCTGACACATCATACCTCCCATTTTTTAAAGATTCTTTTTCTCTATTATTCTTTCCTCTTGCCACCCAGGCATGTATTCATTACGTAAAAATAAATATGGTGTGCATATTTTGATTCCATGATTAAACACAAAGTTTTCCAACGAATGAGTGTATACTGCCTATATGTCTTCTATATTGCAGCGTTTCACAACACTGCTGACAAGTCACATCATTTCCGAGGTTCTTAAAAGCAGTTAAAATAATGTTCATACTAGCAATAATTAGCAAACAGACTATATGAATAATCACAGTCATTCCCACAAAGATTTCTTGTTTTCACAGACCAATCCATTATCTGCTTCAATGAACCGTCTTGTTGTTAATTTGCAGGGCTTTCACCCCTAGGTGATGGAAATACCTGCCCTCTTCCCAGTCTCCCATTAAGTATGGTTTTCAGTAATATGTATAATTCATGAGAAAAATTTGTTTGTCAAGCATTCCAGACAGGTCACTTAAATCCTAGATCAATTGATAATGTTCACACCAACATGGCCTGGAATGAAAATAACCCTTATACTGACTTCAGTATTTCCTTTAAACGAATGAGTTGGGCTTCAACTTTTACAGATGCATAGGAATCGTTATTATTTTAAATAAAGATTAGCAACAGAGCTTTTAAAGGAAAAAAATCTGCTGCTCTGAATGCACTTCTTGCAATGCTAGCAACAAACACAATGCACAATCACAAATGCATTCTGGCTTTCCTTGCAGCAGAAGCATGTGGGAAGCTGAATGGGGAAGACAGTTGAGGTAGCTTTTAGCTTCTAACTCATCAGGGTAGAATCTATCTGAAATAGTGAAGTTGTCGTTCGACATATGTTAAAGGTCTAGATTAAAATTTCCATCCCCATTACCTCTTCCTTCTGTCCCAACGAAAATCTCCTATCCTGTGCAACTTGAAATGTCGTGAGTAAAATCTAAACGTAAGTATCCTTGATAGCAGTTAAAGTCAACTGCATATATCATCTCTTCTTGTAGCTAAAAAGTCTGCTTTCTGTTTCCATGACTCTTTTTCTCTTATGCATCTTTATGCCAGCACTAAGCAGACATACATCATTTTTAACAAGTGTAAAAAGGAGAACTCCAGGAACTACCAACCAGTCAGTCTCATCTGTGTGCCTGGGAAGATCATGGAACAGATCCTCCTAGAAGCTGTGCTAAGGCACATTGAGGATAGGGAGGTGATTTGAGGAGCCAGCACAGCTTCACCAAGGGCAAGACTTGCCTGGTCAACCTAGTGGCCCTCTATGATGGAATGACTGCATCATTGGACAAGGGAAGAGCTATGGATGGCATCTATCTGGACTTCTGTAAGGCCTTTGACTCAGTCCCCCACAACATCCTTCTCTCTAAATTGGAGAGACACCAATTTGATGGGTGGACCGTTTGGTGGATAAGGAATTGGTTGGATGGTCACATCCAGAGGGTAGCGGTCAACAGCTTGATGTCCAGATAGAGATTAGTGACAGTGGTGTCCCTCAGGGGTCTGTACTGGGAGCAGTGCTGTTTAATATCTTCATCAATGACATAGTGGGATTGAGTGCAGGTTTGCAGATAACACCAAGCTGAGTGGTGTGGTTGACACACCAGAGGGTTGGGACGCCATCCAGAGGGACCTTGACAGGCTTGAGAGGTGGGCCTATGTGAACATCATGAGGTTCAATGAGGACAAGTACAAGGTCCTACACATGAATCAGGGCAATTCCCAGTATCAGATCAGGCTGGAGGATGAAGAGATTGGGAGCAGCCCTGCATAGAAGGGCTTCAGAGTACTGGTTAATGAAAAGCTGGACATGAGCTGGCAATGTGCACTTGCAGCCCAGAAAGCCAACCGTAACCTGGGAAGCATTAAAAGTGCGATCAGCAGGTCAAAGGGGGTGATTCTGCCCTTCTTCTCTTCTCTGGTGAGACTCCACATCGAGTACCCTCATCCTGCTCTGGAGACCCCAACACAAAAAGGAGATGGGCCTATTGGAGCAGGTCCAGAGGAGGGCCACAAAAATGACCAGAGGGCTGGAGCACCTTTTCTGTGAGGGCAGGCTAAGAGTGCTGGGATTGTTCAGCCTGGAGAAGGGAAGGCTCTGAGGAGACCTTATTGCAGCCTTGCAGTACTTAAAGGGGGCCTATAAGAAAGATGAGGACAATTCTTTTAGCAGGGCCTGTTGGGACAGGACAAGGAGTAGTAGTTTTAAACTAAAAGAGGGTAGATTTAGACTAGATATAAGGAACAAATTTTTTACAATGAGGGTGGTGAAACACTGGAACATGTTGCCCAGACAGATGGGAGAAGCCTCATCCCTGGAAATGTTCAAGGTCGGGTTGGATGGTTCTCTGAGCAGCCTGATCTAATTGAAGATGTCCCTGCTCACTGCAGGGGGTTTGAACTAGATGATCTTTAAAAGTCTCTTCCAACCCAAAGGTTTCTACGATTCTATGATTTCTGTTCAGCATTGGATACTTCATGAAGGAAAAGGCAGAGGAGAACTCTGCACAAAGTCTGGATTTTTGTATAAGATCTCCTCTACCTACTGATGTTAGTGGACTTTCCCCAGTCTATGGAACTATGTCTGTGGAACTAAGGTTTCAACTAGGGCTTGATCTGAAAAAGGCAATTAATTGTATTTTTGATGCATGTTAAGACAATTCTGAATTAGTGGGAATAATGTATTATTAAGAATTTTACCATCTCTCCTTCCCACTAACACATTCATATTGTATTATTTGATTTATTCTCCCATTTATATTTAAAACCAACAGTCTTGCTAGATCCACTCAATGTAAACAAGTCTGAGTACTACAGTGCCCATATATAATTAAAAAAGATATATGTAAATGTGACATTTTAGTGAACAGGTGTAAATATATCAGTCTGCTACAAGCTAGCATTTCCTGCTCATAAACACTTCCCTTATTGCTCTGTGCTCACTGTGCTTAATCCTGCAGGAGTTATGATGTTTGTTGCTGTGTTTTGTAATGTACAGAACTTTATACAAATATATGCAGGAAGCTGTGAAGTTTCATTAATACTTCTGACTAAATGAATGCTAAAAAAAACAAAGTTTTGCAACTCTTACACTAACAGAACTTATTTGTATTGTGTACTGGAAAGCTAAGAATTCACCTTCTTTCTTAGGTTATGAACACTGCTCATTGAGCCATACTTTTATAAGCAGCCAGTTGCTGAACTCTTGCTCAGACCAGAAGTCAGGCTAGATCCTTTGCATGTCCCACTGTTGGGCTGTTTGTGCTTAGGCCCATGGGTGGAAGTCAGGACAAAGGCGTCCCTACCCCACTGAGAAAGACTGAGCCACTGCTGTGGACAACACTCTTAGATACCAGACGTGGGCAGGGTTCACTTCTGCAGGTGCTGCACTGAAGCCTTCACTTAAAAAAAAATAAAATCTCTGTTATCTTTCTTCAGGTGACATTTGTCTCACCTGAATTCTGGCAAGTGCTTGACCTAGTTTAGTTACCCAAGCTCCCTGTTTCATAAATGGAGATGACAGGCACTTTCCCCAGGAGTTAATCCACTGTCTTCCCAGGCAAAAAAGTCTAGGCAAGTGGGATGACTCATACTGAGGAGGTGCTCATCCATTGACTACACAGGCAGATGAGAGACCTAGAATCAACTTGATGCTGATTTTTTGACTGTTTAGCTTAAAAGTTTAAATGAGGTGAATCCTGCTCCAAGACATTAATTTTCTACCTCCTTCATGCTTTTTGTATGTATTTAATAAAAGCCACTTTAAGTTGGCAGCTTTCTATTTTCTGTTTCATAGAATTTCATATTTTCCTGCTCATGCGGGTCTATGTGTGCTACACTAATATGGGGGTGAGTGACTTAAACTCTGCGATCCAAGTCACTGAGGTTGTCAGACAAAATGATATCAGGCAGGAGAGCTTCACTAACACACTCCAACACAGTGTTGGCTCAGCATTTATAAAACAGCTGCTCACAATGACAAAGTAAGGAAATGTTCAAGTGAGGGACAGAGGGATGACTGCTTTCCCCACCTTTTCCAATAAGATCTGCACAAATGCATAACATAGATGAGGACTTGTAGGTGCATGGCTTCTTGGACAGAAGAATGATGAACACATAGTTACTACCTACTTTTAGTAGTACAAAAAAAAAGGTTAAGCTCACGTGAATTGTGTTTCTGATCATGCTTTGAGAAACGAGCAACCTTTATCTTCCAAAACAACTAAACTCTGAACTACTTACACCACCAAATTCCCATCTATCTGATTTTAACTCAGCCTACATGGCTATATGCTTATGGTTAAGACCAACAGTTGTCCTACCTGAGGGAGCAGTTTCATGAAATACTGCCTTTGGTTGTGAAATTCTTTTAAGGAACTCTTGAACCTGGAGTGTCCTCAGCTGTGCCCCTAAACTGGAAACTGCCTCACTGACTACACAAAATAGGCAGTGACTTTAAGGAAGCCCGTATTCATGGTCCAGTAGGGAAAGCCTTTAACAGCCTTGGCTTCTGTTGCCCCCAAGAGAACAAGGGGCACGTGGCTCAGCAGCTACTGCCGACAGAGCATCCTCCAGCACTGCCTCACCCAGCAGCTGCAGCAGCAGCAAATCTGGCTTTCCTAGGGCTTTTTCTGCCAGCAACTCTGTGTCTTGGATCTGCCTCATCCCACATCTGTCCCTTCCTGTGACTGGAGTCCTGGATCCTTAATCTTGTGATGACAGATCCCCATTTTGCCTGTGCTGAGGAGAAGCCTTGAGCCAGATCTGCCAGTCAGTGATTGCTAAGGCAAAAAATTAAGGGTTTGTTGGGCCGAATGATCAAACATTTGGGGCAACAGGAATATCATATACTTGTTTATGGGGATACAAACTGCAAAGAGCTCATTCATGAAATGGACACACGAAACTGCATTTGCATGAGCTAGTTAGAATGGCTGCATGTGATGGACAAGGCAGGTGCCAAGGCAGGTGCTTAGAAGTATGTTCTTCAGACATGTTCTTCATCTCGTGTAATTTGGTATAGCTACCTCCTCTTTAATGAACTGAAGCCTACTCGTACCGCCTGGCCCCAAGGTAATTATATTTTAAATTTTATGCTGTACTGTTTGTTGAGAATATTGAAAATACTACCTTGTTTCTGTGTTGGACTTTGACTTCAGTAAACTTCTAGCTAAATGATCATTTCATTGCCAAGACCTCAGATCATGCAATTGCTTAATGAGGAGGGATGTGTGGACTTAGATACTTAATTTGTTTCCTGATATCTAAACAAATCTAAGCTGTCTGTTTGTATATGAAAGAACTGTTCCCTTATTACTAGGAGAGGTAAGCTCTGCAGGGCAAGAGCTATCTTTCTCTTCTGTTTGCCCAGTGGCCAGGCAAATTCTTTTTATTGTGTTTTGGTTGTGCCTAGAGGCTAGGTCATGGATCAGGGCCTCCCTGCACCAGACACTATACAAAGGCTTGATAAACAAACGTTTTTTACCCCCAAAGCCTGCTGATTTATATAACCCTCCAGTTACATAAATAACAGGTTGGCTATCAAGGTGTCCTTGTTCCACAGGGATGTTGTTTATGTCAAATGTTGTATTTAACTTTCCCTATGCTCAGATTAGCATGTGCAGTGCAAACTGTGCAATAAGGGCTAGCCTGGTCCCATAACATAGTCCCTCTGCTCCTGCCCCCGGTGTGTCAGGAAGCTGAGGGGAAGACTATGGCTATGATTGTGTTCAAGTTAACAAGTGGTGCAGCACTGTAGGGTGTCTGAATAGAGTGGTACAGCTGGTGCTGAGGACCCAGCATCCATGCCACATGCATTTTGGGGAGGTTTGTTTTAGAACAGCTCTGATGTGCCCTAACAGTGGAAGTGCAGCTTCTGGTACAGTTTCATCCCAAAGGAGTCCAGTTTATGTCTCTGAGATTACTCCACACTTACAGAGGGGTATGTGGCATTGATGGCAAGATTTGCTTCAGAAGTGCATTCCTGACTCTCATTTAAAGGCTAATTATGTGGTTTTGGAGGCTCTACCAGGCTCAGAATGCAACCAAAACTCACCTAGAGAATATATAGTGTCCTTTCCACCCTCTTTAACTGCCTTCTGAGTGAAAAAACAGGGAGGAAAGCTACATGCAAAGTAGTCAGTTGTATACAATGGAGAAGAGCACTCATTTCCTTGGCTGTCTGAAATGGGGAAGGCAGAAAATAAATTTATTTTATTACAAGTATGCATTTAAGAAAGGACCTTCCTTCAGCAAAAGCATGGAGAAAAAGGAGATCTGATCCAATTAAGTTCAACCTGCATTTCTTCAACAGACGTGCCATACCACAAAATTTTACAGTTATCTTTCATCTTTCTCATCTGAAATATGTGTGAAATAATTGTGTGTCTGCTGTTAACACTGGCAAAAGAACATTGGCAATCTTTAGAGTTTAATCTGACAATAAGATGCTCAAGTTAATTCCCAAATGGGTTTAACTGATTAGCTGCACCTTTTTCCCTCAGGAAACTTGTTTCATTTGGCACCATGACATCATTGAAGATTAGATGTAATGTCATATAAATCTGTAGGAAGCCCGTTTTTTAAATCTTAGTATTTCTGAAGTTTTTTTAGTATAAAAAAATACATGTGGAACTAAGTAACAGTTAGCTTTGACTAAGGGAAAATCCTTCTCTGCATATTGCTTCTAAACGCAGTGTGCATTTGAAAACGCTTCATCTTTCAGCTATCAGCAACAGAAATCAGTCCTTGTTTTTATGAGGGTCATATGGGGACAAAATACATTTTCAAACAAGAGAGAAAGCTTTTTTTCATAGAAATGCCCAACCTCTCTGCATCTAGAGATGTAAGTTCTAAGAAACACAAGCAACCCCAAAAGTCCAATCCCATTCGCAATATCTCAACCCAAATATTATTCTGCAATCTTTCAAGGTCCTTACCATCCAGCGGTCAAAGTTGAGGTATCCTCCCTTGCCAGTGCTTTTTTGAGACAAGGCCCAATGTACACCAGGTTCTGGTTTATCCCTAGAATTGTATGAAGAATCAATGGATTAGATTTCAGCTTCAGCCACTTTATTGGAAGAGAAGTAGGTTAAAAACCAGCAGGTGGCAAAATGACAGCTGTGGAAAGATGAGCCACAAAACTATCCACAAAAACAAAAAACTTGATTCCTCATTTTTCTCTCATTTTTCAACCCTTTGACCTCTTAGTATTCCAATAGGCCATCAGAGACCCCTAATGGGACAGATACCAGATACCCTAGGAAGCAGTGGGACATAGTCTCTGTATTTACTATTTATTTGAAATATTGTGCTCTATGCTCAGCAGGTCCTCAGAGGGCCATCAGGAATCTGAAGGACTCCTACATTGCCTGATTAACAGCCACCTGGAGATAGAAAAAACACATACACCATGAATGATTTTAGTTTTTCTTTCTAGTTTCTTGTGAGAGGAACTAAATTCTAGTTCTTTGTCAGATAGGCACCTGAGAACTTTTTAATATAAAAAGTTATTAGCTTTGGTACATTGCTTCTTACCTTAACAAGAATAAAAAGGTCAAAGGTGTCCAAATATCCCACTCAGCACACAGTTAATCTTAATCTTCCTGGCTCCCTCAAAGTTTAAGTCTTTCCACCCTTATGGTTTGCTTGGCTGAAAGTATAAGGAAACCATAAACTGATACTTGGTCTCAGCTTAGGCATTACATGGTCTCTTGTGTGATAAACAATCCTGTGGAAATGTCAATAACAACAAATAACTCAATGCTGTATCGTAAAGAACTGTGAAGAAACAAAAGGGAGGCAAGAAAATAATGCTTCTAAGATTATTCATTCTGTTCCACCATGTCAGCCCAGTTAGGTCTCCTCTTATTCCTCACTTGTGCATGTTTTTGGAGGTGGGAACTGTTACCATCAGCCCATGGTGGAGTAAGACTCATTATACATAAACCTCATTATATTATCTCCATTGTTGTGGAGTGCATTGAGATGCTTGCATATTGTGTAAGTTAAACACATTAGTATTATATTTCCTTATCTTTTTTACACATATTAAGGACCAGTCTTGTTTATGCCAAATAAAAAAGTCCAGCTTTGCTAATCGTATTTTTCTTACCCTTGTGTGGTCATGGTCAAGGGTAAACATTTGACTTCTATATTGGGAGGAATAAAGGGGTAGTGAGGTGGAACATAACTAAGTAAAATTCCTTTATGAACTTATTTTCATTCAGTATATCATATGCTGACACAGAAAGTTGCACATTAACCAGACTTGTGACTACATGCTACTTTAATTGTTTTTATTTGGTGCTCTGCATAGCCAGAGGCTTTTTCTATGTATTAATAAACATTACATTAATTTTCCATTGTTCCTGGCCTTAAGATATCACAGGTCAAGCTGGAGCCTCATGGATCCCACTGGAAAATGAGACCAAATAAAAATGCCACGTTGCATCAGGAAGTGATATCAATAGCTGGAGTTTTGCTTCCAAACTTCTTTGTTTTACTTGACTTGTGAAGCTGTTTTCCTGTACAAACCCATAGGCTTAATACTTGTGGGAATGACTGAGGACAAACATCTTGCAGTTTTACTGACTATCAATGCATCATTCTTTGACACACTATTAACAATCTGTTGACCTACGTAAAAATTGGAGTTTCAAGGAAAAAGAAAGTGTCCCATGTCTGCTTATCGATAAAATGCTCACGCTGCATAGATACATGAGTATATTGAATCGAGCTGCTCGTAGTTAACACATTCAAGATCCTACTTATTGTCAATATCTGACCCAAAACCAATGATTCATGTTCCAAAGAAAATGCTGCTTTTATATTTTTCCACCAGCCCAGTCTCTCACTACAGACCCAAGCTATTCCCCCAACTACTGCTCTACATCTGGGTGACAAGAGAGATAATTGCAGGACGCTTACAGTCCTGATAAACTATGGTTTCCCTTGCTCTGCAGCCCTTTGAAGTTGCAGACAGTTTCATGATAATTGATAATCTAATCTTTTCCCAGCCTGTTTTTTTTTTAAGGGCTGCTCTGAAACAGCAAGAAGGGGAAATATTACAGCATAAGTATTGATTGCTGCATGCAGAGGTCACTGTGTGGGGATTACACTTTTATCACAAGGTTCTTGCGAAAGGTGAAGTTTTGGCAAGATCCTAATAATAACTGTGGAGTGCTAGTTAAATACAAGGGGCAGGGGGAGGAAAATGATTTTTTATTCGTAGTACCTCAAGGCTATACACGGCAATTACTATTGCAGAGGCAATAAAGAAGTTGTTAATTACAGGTTTTATACCCTTGTAGCCCAAAGTAAGAATGAAAGGACTAAAGGTTACAAGTGGTACCAACGAAAGAAGGAAGGACAGAAGAGTTTCTGGAGAATTTTTTTTTTATGAGCAGTAAAACAAGTTTCTTAATTTACAGTGGGATCAGATGTAACAGAGATACAATTGCAGTTTGATCAGGATAAACACTTGGAATCTTACTTAGCATGTAATTTGCTTTATTTGCCTTCATATTTTTGCTGTGATTACATGACTACCTAAAAACTCCACACTGACTGCTGTCATCCACTGCAGCAAAGCTGTTGCATGAGGACCGAGTGAAAGATACATGTTAGTGTGTCCCAGCATCAAATGTGTTTTGGAGTTATTTTAATGCCTGAAATTCTGGACAGTGGTTTTGTCAGGGACTCCCTCTGGAAATACAGGAGAAATAGTAAGTTGAACAGTTACAAACATAATACAAAAAAAGCACAGATGGTAAATATCTGTGTATTTAGCAAAGGCAATTTGTTTGAAAATGAGAAAAGTTTCCGTTCCGTTGGACGAACTTATCCTATGCGATAAGTGATATTCATGAGAATTTGTAGTACTGTACAATACGTTAACTAGGGGCATGTAATTTTCTGAATGCTGACAGGGATAAATATATGCGGCTGCACACACACAAAACTCGCACATACTTAATGAGAGCAAAATTAAAGTCTTCTGAAACAAGGCTGATTGATTAAAACTCAACAGACCCACACAAATATGAACACTGATACACATGGCTCATAAAGTGCTTTCAGACCATATCTTTAAAGGAGTAATGCAAACACTACCCACCAGACCAAACCCTCAACTGTGCCAGGTGACAAATGGGATAACTGGTGAGGCAAAGGTATAGGTGCCTCCAGGAACATTTCCTCCCTGCCTTGCCTTTTCTGCCCTGATGGTACACCATTGCAAATTAGAGCTCTTTAACTTTGAGCCAAACTGTATTTCCAGATTACTGGAAATGGCAACATGGTCTGACCTTGTGCGTCCTCACCCCACTGGCCTTTAAAGTAAAGAACAGAGTGAGAAGGGCTGTTGTAGAGCTGTCTACACTGGTTTTACATCTTCTGAGAATTCATCCATTCCATTACACTCAGCATGGTTGTTTGTAAAATTGGACTTAGGCAGTGATTTATTTGCAAAAAATCAATAAAGTTGAATTTGACAAGGAATAGGTCTTAGAAGCCAGTTGGAATTAGATACAACTGGGAAATACTGTGATACTCCAGCATTCTCCTTTTTAATTCCTCTTTCTGCTCTCTCTTTTCTCTGATCTTTTAGATGTGTGTCAGGGCCTTACTTGTAGGTATTTCGATAATACAGACATTATTGCTGCTCTTTCTACTGCACCATCACCTCTTCTGATCACAATAATTGCTGTCACTAACTGTGAAGAGATCCTGATTTCCAGCAGGTGATATTTCTTCATTCATTCTTCACCCTTCTATTACCTACTTCTGTTGTGCTCCTTCCTACAGTTTCTGCAGACTTCCTTAGGCTACCAGGCATATGAGTTTCTGGAGACTCTTTTTCACAAGAAAATTTAAAGAATTTGGTCTTTTGCTGTATAGTTTGATGAGAACTGTAGTTCCTTGGGAGCCTCTGGACACCTGCAAATTCAATGTTTGACCATTGTGCAGGCACAAATTATTTTTTCAGATCATCTGCCATGAGTTTAGGGTGTTCTGGATGTCTCTGACCCACTACACATGCACATCAAAGTCGGTCTGCAACAGTGCTGCAGATCTGAGATGGCCTCTCGGACTTACTGCACAAGTTCTCTGGGGCTCACTTACCATACCTTTGCCCAGGAAGTCCTGAACATGCATGTGGTTCCCTACAACTTTTATTCTTTCTCCAGTCTCTCTGGTATAATATCATCTTAATTTATCTTTCCTTCTTTTACTCTCTGTGTTTCCGTATGGTTTCATTTCCCAATCTTTGCACTCCTCCCTGATCTCCGCATTTGGGAATAGCTCCCATCCCAGAGTGATGCAAAGAGACTCCTGAGTGTAGTAGGCCTCCCACATTTTATACAGAAGAGAATAATAAATAACAAAAAATATTAAAATAGCTCAAGAAATCCACTTAGCCTACGCTTGTAAAATCAAATTGTTTTGACTTTGAGATCAACATCCCCCTCTTGGATTCTCTTGCATGTACTATTTTTCTGCCACTGGTTGTCTTTCTCTCAGTTTCCCTTTTCTCTCTGTCCAGATCCTTGACTCTCCACATTTCCACTTCCTACCTCGCTCTCCCATTCCATTTTCCCCATTCTGTTACAGATCACAGACATAGTTTGAATTATCTGAGGGATAGCAAAAGGACAACTAAACATGCTTGCTGATTGACCCTGATTAGCCATTCTGAAGAAAACACAGGGTTTCTGTGCCTTTTATCTCAGAGATAGGAACTGCTATGGGAAATTATTAGCTACTACTGTGGCCCATGTCAGAGTCAGGTAAGGAAGCACGTAGTAGCTTTATACAGGTAAAAACTTCCAGTGTGCCTAATTTTCTATTGTCTTGTTTCTGGACAGAACTCTATCTCATTTTTGCTAGGATTTCTATAAAACAGTATTGTTTGCACACAGCTTGCCCTATGACTGAGCTTTTGTGTTTACTTATTTGAAATACATGACCTTTAAAAAGATGATACGGGGGGGTGGGAAGGAAGTACTGCACTTCATCTGTTAAGGCATCAGACACATATTAAATAAAAGGCAGAAGGTGGACACTTTTTTCCCTCCACCTCAAGAGAACTTCTGGGTATGTTTATGGTACTAAAGGTTTCCTTCTTATTTAAATATATAGGTTAATCATAGTTTCTTGGCCTGATGTAGTGTCCTTTGTTTTCAGAACTAAAACTTTCTTTCCTGGCTTGATTGTTTTCCCTAGCAGTGTTTTTATTTCTGTTCATAACATCCTTCCTAATAGGTGCTGTTTCTTCTGTGACAACTGCTCTGTCTATGACAGGAGCTTTCTCTGATGCAAGTTCAGGCAAATATCTGAGTGCTGAAGATAGTGGAGAAAACTGTACCTGAGTGGAGAGCTTTTATACGTTTTCTTCGTTGTATATTTTCTTAAGATCTTCAGCAGATTTCATGCCCCATGCAGATGTACCATTTCTGGTAGGTTGTGATCTTCACTCCTCTTTCAAGTTAAAATTTACAGCTAAGTTTTACACTTACTCTTTGGTGCCTGCAAATCAACTACATGAGATCTGTTAACACTGAGCAACCTGAGTTGCAAGTGCCAATCACAAAAAACTGTAAGCAGTGTTGGCTTTGTGTCTATAACTAGGTGAAGAATTAAAAAAAGAATGAAACAAACTTTTTTGAGTGAAAAACACAACTTTCAGTCATAATGTAAATAATGCAGACTTATATACATGTATTAAATACATGGCAAATATCTGTAGCTCAATCTATTTAAAAATAGCTAAAGTAAAACTGTATGAGAAGTCTGGCCTGACTTAAAAAAAAAAAAAAGGAAAATAGTAGTGCAGTTCTGTCACTGCCTATTGCTAACCCTTTTGTGTCTAGGTATTACAGCTCATATGATATGTAGTATCTGAAACCGTAAGACCCACAGGAAAAGCTGCTACAGTAATGGCACTGACTGTGTACTCCTATGCTGCCCTTCTTTCTGCTTTGTCAAGCCTTGTGGACAAAATGACATTGTACCCACCTGTGTATCCCCAGTGTGTGACATCCATGCATTGAAGAGAGGAATGTGATCCTGAATGTTGCTATATCTTTGTAAATTTAAAGTACATGCTTGAGAAAATATGTTACTGAAATTATCTGCCTACCTTCAGCAAGCACAAGTAATAGAAACACTACAGCTTTCCTTCACATAATTTCTTAAATTTATCATTTTCTGTAACAAAAGAGTTCGTAAATATCAGCCTGTAGCTCCTTTGGGCATCAAAGGCAACATTTTACTTTCATTAACCATGAATTGATCATTATGTGGGCTAAATTTTTGAAAAATGTATGTATACAGTTGCAAGGACAATTACTATTTCCTTATGCAAATATAAGACTGCTAGTGACAAACACTTTTAGCCTTTGCATCTGCAACTGAAATAAATTCATGACCCAAATGTTTGGGCATTTTGTAATCTAGTATCTAGATGATATGACTGTTCCATATGTGTAATAGAACAAGAGTGCTTGTTTGCCCGGCAGACTAAAGTTTCAGATCATTTTCCTGTATGATGGATTTGCTCAGTGTTTTTCCTGTGTAGTTGCACTGGAGGCAATATGGACACAGGAATCTTTTGGATGCTAAGATCAAATTGATATGTGACTATGGAGGTTTTTATCATTAGGGATAATGTTTTCTCTTTCCTGGGAAATCTCATTTATGTTCTTTAGAAACTACAATGGCAGCAGATACTTTAGCATGATCACAAAAGGGAATTTTGCAAGCAGCTAAATAAGATCTAATTAAGCCTAAATTAAGAGTAATCAAGAATTTTCCAATCAATAGCTCATAAAAAGTTTGGGTTTTTTTAGAAATAAGAAATTTATTTTAGAAATAAAAAACTTGAGACTTCAAATGTCATTCATATTTCTGTGGACAACATGGGCCACCTAAGTACCAACATAGTCATGGTAACGCTTCCCGCAGTATTAGATAGAAAAATGTAGCTGGGAGGAAAACTGGGTATTTCACTTATGTCTGTTACTCTATATTTCACATAGCAACGTGATAAGGTTCTGCCTCTTTTGAGTGTTTTATTCACAGTCTCTCTCCCTTCCCTTTGGCCTTTCTCATATCTGATTCCTTCCTTTATTCATGTCCACAGGGAAAGGAGGTTCATTAGCCTGAGTATCCATACTCTGATCTGTAACAAGGGGCTTGGATGCCCATGGACGGTGTGAGATGCACAGGGGAGCTGCCACTTTCAGAGCTACTTCCCTGCAGCAGAGCAATCAGCAAACGTTCTGTGGGGAATAAACTCAGGTTGACTGTCCTAAACTATTGCTCTAATGCTAAATTCCTTTTAGTTTATCCTGCATCTTAAATAGGTAGTAGAACTGATGTCATTTAATAGCCAGGATATTCATAGGAATGACCTACATAGAGAGGACACGGTCTGTAAACAAAATTGCATTCTGTTCATTAGCTACAGTACAAATCAATTCTGGGTAACAGAGACACCCTAATAAGACATTTTTTTAGTACCTCTATCATCGAGGTGAACCTTAAAAGAGTTGTATAATGTACACATATAATAATAAATTATTAACCATACAGAGATGAACTGGATCCATTCAGAAACATCCAGCTGATACTTATAAAAAGGATATTCCAGGGATTATGAATAGGTCACATATTTAAAATTGCATTACTATACTACTAGGTAGAGGAAATAGAGCTACTTATACCTTCTTCACTGAGGTTATTCCTAAATACACTGTGTGCAACCTACAGGAAAGGTGCTCTCTTGCATTTTGTAGACTTGGAAACGTGAATTTCCGAGAGGATTATACCAGCAGTTTCCATAATTCATTTTCTTCTTTGACAATGACTGACATGTATTCACAAGTGATTTTAAATGTGAGAAATTTGTAAGCCAGATTCCAAGTCAATCAATTAGCTACATGAAGGCTACTAATCTTGGATTATTTATGTTCTGGATGTATTTCTACCAGCCCTGCATGCACTAACAATGTGTTAAATGGTGGAAAAACAGCAAAGAAATTTTTGGTGATTGCTATAAAAAATATGCAGTCTATCATCTGAGACACGTCAGATGAAAATTCATCCGGAGATTAGCAATATAGAATCCCTGAGATAGATCAATGAGAATATCTAATATCGATATGGGTTAGTGGAAGCAGCCTGGAAGAAAAGGGAAACTTTCAGGAGTGATATGAACAAAAAACGGTTCAGGAAACTCTGGCAGAGTAAAGGGACAACACATACCTGGGCAAGAGAGTCAAGATCTAATGGCTCAATAGATGAATTGAGAAGGGGAGAGCTCAAAAGAAAATTTTACCTACAGTAGAAGTTTAATTGTGTGTATTAGATGTTTTAAAATAAAAGGCTCACACAGACATAAAAGAAAGGAAGTTTTCCCTTTCTAAATTAAAGCTGGAAAAGCTGGATATCCCCAGAATCCAACATACTACCAGTTTTAGAATACAGATAAATTACAACTAACCAAAAGCAGTAAGGTAGAGCAAATGGTTGATATGTTTACCTGTTTTTCACTAGCAGCATTTATTTCTCAGAGTAATAACATCTTTGCAGTGGAAAAGAGATGATTCAGAAGCCTCAGATGGGCTACAGAAACTTTCACTTCTTGGTTGCAGTTTGAGTCCAGGCTGAGTTTTCTGAGGCAAATGCTTCTACCCTTGCATAATGCAGGTGTGGGGGTTTCCCTCTCTGCCCCTGTGTGAACAATCCCACCCCAGATGGAGCCCACTCTTGCTCCCCAAACCCTCCTTTTCCTGTGTTTGCCACACCTGGAGCCTGGCTGTGTTTAGGCCACTTCACAGTAACTCGTGCCACCAACCACTTCTAATGGGAAGTGAAATAAAACAATTCTGAAATCAACCAAAGGCATTAAAGAAATTACAAGCCGTTGCTTGTAATCACAGCTTAGTGAAAGAGAGATTGCAGCCTCCGAGAGGGGCGATGAACCAAACCAATAGACGGTGCACTACCAGATAGCCCCAAAAGAAAGCATTGCCTATGGGAGATCAACTCATCTTTATCTGTCAGCAGTGAAAACACAAAAAGGCTTGCCCTTTTGAAATGTAAACAGAAAATTATGCCTCCAATACAAACCCAAGCCGTTAAAAAGGCAGCTTTTATTCCTTCTCATAATGTTCAGGAACATAAGGCAGTAGCACTGATGTGGCTCCACAGCTGTTGCCAGGGGAAAGTAGGAATGTAGCCTGCCACATCTGGGGTGACATCTTTGAAGAGGCACTTAATCTGCAGTGCTGAGGTATGCTAAGCCTCTTTGCTTTTCTTTACCAGTTCTCAAGCTAATACTACTCCTGGAGAGCAATGCTGATTTCAAGTCAATGGGTGAGATGAAAGAACAATTAAGGACAGTGATGCTTTATACATTGTGGAAAATATAAAGACAGGACAATAGCATAATTCCTTGATCACTCCGGCAGAAGATTTACTTTGCCACACTTTAAAGTTGTAGGTTCCCAGCTTCTAAAACAAAAATGACAGGAATTTTTAATCACTGAGTGTGTGTTTTGTGAATTGAAGGGGGGCATTGAAAGACTGGAAAATAAAAGGTATCTGCTGCTATTACACTGATGTGCTTCTATTGCATGAAAGCCTTTTCTTTTCCATAGCTCTTCAGAAACAATTTGCTAGTATCGCTAGGCAGGCATTACACAAAGAAAGACATCAGGTAAAGAAACACAAGAGAGGCTTTAATAAGTAAGAATGCCTTTATGGCACTATTCCCATTTTGTAATAATTGAAAAACTGAGAAGCCAGACCTTTTTGGTGGCTGCTTAAAAAAAAAGAAAAAGGAGAGAAGTGAGAGAGAAAGAGAAAGCAGAAATTCTAATCTCAAACGTGTACTCCAAACTTTCCTCTAGTTTGGGGAGGGTAGCATTTATTCCAAAAGCAGAACACAAGACTCCTTACACTAGGGTAGTTGGACATTTCAATCTTTAGATTGCTGTACTACGCTGAGGTCAGGCTGGTTGCATTGCGTGAAATGTTGCAGTACAGAATTAGGAGTTTACAACTTAAAAGGGCCCTGCAATTTAAATAAATGTCCCTTTAGCATTGAAAAGAATATATTTTGTTTCATTTTGAATGGTGAAATGACTTTAACTTTTATTTTTGATTGTTTTAGGAGCTTTTACATCTGAGTGTGCTATATAACCCAAGTTGTGAATCTAACTTTATATATGGATGCCTGTATATGTTTATTCATATAAACATCTGTATCTAGTTGCACACAGATGCATATTCACACATGGTTTAGACTTATTTTTCCAGTATAAAGTTTTATCCTTCTCACGTATGTGAGCCTTTAGTACTAATTGAGAGAGCACTATATGCAAGTACTATTGGGAGAACATATTAATTAAAAAAAAAATCTCACCAAAATAGAATAACTGAGAAGGAGCCCAGACTACCACTTCGGACCAAAACTCAAGAGGATGTCCACCAATAGACCAAAACTCATGACTCAGTCCAGTCTTTTTGTTAAAGAAACATACAAAGATAACAAAAAGCCTGATTCTATTCACACTGCTTAAAACTTGTTTAAAGCAGATTTTCAGACCAGAAATGTCAGAAATTTATAATAGCTGTATCTGAGTTGAAAAGGAACATAACCCCAGAAAATCAGAGCAGTAAGCCTTTTTTTCATTTATGAAAAAGTGTCATTAAAAACATGTAATACAGGCCAGGGCCTATGGTGAAACCTCAAGAGAGTTTTTAAGCATGCTGCCATCCAGTCAGGTTCACTAGAAAAAGTAGTTTGGATAGCAGACTCCTGTTTCCTTTCTGTCTCTTATGGGCTGTGTGACTGAGGACAGGTCATTCCAAACCCTGTTAATGTAAAGAGAAAGACTCCAGTTGACTTCAGTGATCTTTAGGTTGGGATCTGTGTTTCTGCTTCTCACCTGGATGTTGCTAACTTCCATTGTGTGCACTTGAAAGCTGGAGTCTTTCTGTGCTTCAGTATTCTCCTCTTAAAGGGCCTGTGAAGGGACAGCCTAATTAGTATTATCTAGGATAAGATTTTAATACATAATCGTTTTTAGAGACCTAAAAAGATAAATAATAATACACCATATGAAAGGTTTGTAAGGATATGCTAGGAAAAACTAAGAAAAAAAGGAATATTTATCTCTGAAAAGGTGTTAAAGGTCTTGGCTTAAGTCAGTCATTTTTCTGTGGTTGTGGTAGGATTTTGTGCATTTAAGTTGCTGTTGCTCTGTGGCTAAAGGATGATGTAAGAGAAGGGGGAAGAGGAGCACTGGCTAAATGATACAGAAACCTTGCCAGTATTTTGAGGCTTTGGGGTGTGCATCAGGTTTATCGGACTTGGTGCCCAGCATCCGTTTCTCAATAGACATTTCAGTTCTTTTTTTCAGTACAGTTTTCTATTGATACTGTGAGATCTAATTCAGTATGGAATTTACAAAAGCAATTTCTCTGCTGTTTTATGATCTTTAAGATGATTTTCTCTGGTTTTGTGCTTTAGCATTCTCCACCACTATCTAGCTGGAGATGAGGCCGAATCCACTCCCTAAGACTGTAGTACCTGCTGCTTACGATGCCACTGTCAGTCAGTAGCTCTGATGGGAATCACATGCCTAAAACTGGTAGCAAGTCTTTTCCAGGATTTTTCTTACTTTAACATATGCTCAGCCTCAATGCCATGCAAGGCTGGTACAAATTTGTTAACCATGCCCAAGAGATCAGTTTTATATTATTAGTTCACTTATGTTGCCTTCGGATACAGAAAGCAAAGAATTCTGTTTTCAGCTGTTTCTCCAAGAAGGAATTAGATCACCTGAATCACTTCAGATGCTCACCTCAGTTAGCAGCGAAATAAAAGATAACCTGTAGAATAGGTGGAACTTTGGAACTTCTAATAAAGTGGAACTTTTATTTATTAGGTGGGACTCTTAATAAACTTTTATTTGTGCTGTGCCTAAATAAATCTTTCATATTTGAGATATTTTAATTTTCTAGGTACTTGTAAAAAACGAAATAATTCTTTAAAACTCAAAGAATTAGCCAATGTCATTTTACTAAATAGAAATTTACAGTTGATGGGGCAATCATACTTTTTAAGAATTAAAGAGCTTTACATGTTACTAATTCCAGTAACACTCCAGTCATTGGACTATTAGTTTATTAGTTTACAATAAGGTTAAATGTTACTGATTTTACTCAGGATCTGTAAGCAGTTCTATTTTTGGTGACAAAGATTTGACCCAGGAGCAACTGACAGCAGTAAAGTAGAAAGATGCCTGTCTAGTACTGTTTGGTGCTGAACTTCCAAGGACTTGTGGGGCTGGATATGTATATAAAATCTGTTCATTCTAGAAAGATCTGCAACATCAGGTTTACTTGTGAAACACCTAGAGCTGCTTAGATTTCACCATATGGGAAGAATTGCTTTTCTCATGTTTTTCAGTGTTCCAGACAAAATCAGAAACAGCAGAAATGCATTCAAAGAACCGTAAAGCCAAGTCAAGTCAAGCTCTGCAGTGAAAAGATACTTCAGAAAAAGCTCATGTTTATGTAAGTTACATAAAAATGGTAAGTTTTAGATCTTCACGTGGAAATTCTTTTGCTTGATCAACCTTGTGCTCTGTAAATTTCTGAATGAGCTCTGTTCTAGTGATTGCTGATGACACAGATCTAAAAAGTCAGAGCATAGAAAAAGTAGAGGAGAATGAGTTTGACCACGTCTCCTACATCTTCATCTCTCCTACATCCCAGATGTCTGTCTGAACCATCAGCATTTTTGGTTGCAGAAAACATTCCTTTTCTTCTTCTTCTTCTTCCCTACCTTTGGAGGCCTTCTTTTTGCCCCTATGCGTGAAAGGTTAAAACTATCTCTTTTTTCACATTGCCAAGAACCAGCAGAGCACTGGGTCTGTTGTTCTACTTTTATATTTAAGTGGACAGCTGGAAGAAGGAAAAAAGACCTTAAAACGTCATTCATCAGATATTTAAAATAAGGTGGTAGGTGGATGAAATAAACAGCAGAGCAGGGCTAAACAGGAACATGGAAAGGCTGCTTTAGAAAATGAAATGGCTTTTGGCTCTGGAAGAGCCACATCTTAGTGCTGGTCCCAGTCTGCCTGTGGTAGCTAACTGTGCCTATGGAACACTGCCACTTTAAAAATCTATTTACAGGTGCTGTGTCTGTATGGACAAATTATTTTCTATAATTACTTGTATTCTTTTAAAGAAAAGATCCCCAGGAGTCCCTCAGATGATAAAGCAGTAGAACGACTGAGCCACACAACACAGCATCTCCCTCCTCAGAAGCAGCCATTGAGGTGAGGTGAGCTGAAGCTGCCCCAGCCACAGCAGGTAGCTCAGCACACTCACTTGCCTGAAGTGTAGATATCTGAATGGATACCAGTTCCCTCCCCCTTCAAACTGTCACGCCATCCCACCGCTCTGCGTGTGCTAGCTTGCCCAGCTGTACCCTTTTATGCCTCTTATAGACAGATACACAAAAGCTTTGTGCACTAAACATTAGTTCCTCTTCCAAATTATGCGTGTTTTCATTAAAATACATACCCATACCCATACCCATAAAGCCTGGAAGCCCAACTGGACAAACTGTTGGGCTATGAGCAAGCTTAGGAATTATACAGGTGAAAAGAGAACAAAACCCAAACTGCCACCTTCAGAAAGATGCAGATTGCATTCAAGCACAGTGGACTAGAGCACTCCTCGCTCCCCATGTATCTCTCTCAGGACAATTGGAGTTCCTCTTCATTTTACACTATGACTGAGATTAATAGAGATCAGAGTGACACCCTTTTCTTTAGATGCTCTTACCCAGGGTCAGTAGCTTATTGCATGTGTACATGCATGCACACATGCATACAACCCTTTCTTTGATGTTCAAGGCTTCAAATTTATTAGCCTTGTGTAGCAATTATAACCAACAGATACAGTAAAGCAATAAATAACCATGTTGAATAAGAACAGGCTAAGCCAGCCCATTATTTTATGCCTGTCCACAAAGGCAAACCAGCCTGGAAATGCTTCTAAAAGTGCAAGTGTAAACGTGAATCTGGCTCTGAATTTGTAAATAGCTTCTTAATAATCTTCGTCACTCCTGTGCCTTCATTAGGAGATAATTACACAAATCCAATGTTAAGTGCATCATGTTCTGAAACAAGCTCTGAGACGTCCACTATGTAACTTCTCTTTCAGTCTTCTAATTCTTCTTCCCTTTCCTCTTAGGCAGGGACGTGATGAACACACTATATGCTTCTCAGGTATATTCAATGGGTCAAAATATTTTTGGTGATCTGTATAAATATTATGATTTCTGCCTAGTCTAAGGCTAAACTACCACTATTTGAGACTGGAGTCTTACTTGAGGCAATGAATATGAGATCCTGCAGTACTGTATCAAGTCAAGAAAATGGGAACCTACTTATACAGATGTATGAAGCCAGTCTCTAATTATGATAATTTCTAGTGTCTAAATATATTATTTTTTTGGTAGCAGGGTGAACTAGAGTATTTGGAAATTACCTGACATTAAAGACAATGGGTATTTAATCAATTAAATTCATCAATTCAAACTCCTTCTACCTGTGTGGAGAAAACAGCTTCAGCAATTGAAATGAGTAATAAAAAGAGACTTCTCTGCTCTGCAGATTGCAGTGTAATACAGAAATATCCCCAAAACCATTAAATTAACTAGTTCAGAGACTAGGAGCAGGAAAGCTAGGCAGATCTGAATGAACTAAGTCAGTTTTGCAGGTTTTCTTAGGCAGAAAAGTTTTGTGATCCAAGATACTTCATTTAAACCTAGATGGGCTGTCTCTGTGCTCAATTGCAGATAGCTGAGGAAGTTTCATTTCACACAGCTTGGATGACTACAGTACGTATAATGTTCAAGCTAAATTTTTACAGCACTCTTACGAATACAAATAAATACTTTGAAGACATCATTTACCCAGTCTCTTTTGAATGTCTATATTTGGATGAGATAAACTGCACCCTTTTCTCCCCACTGAATGTAGAGGGCTTAGACTTCTAGCTTTGAGATAGACATCTACATGTTAAAGGCTAATGCAAGGGAGATAAATCCCCATCTCTGTCTTTTCAGACAGCTAGAAAAACCATTCACTTCTCTAAGTGCTGGGCTAATTGTGAATGCTAAATGCAGCAGTGTAAGGAGAAGCCTTAATTAATACGCAACAGAAATGAGCATAGCTGATTGGTTGTTGTGGCTTTGTCTCCCTCTGATGGTTGGACTGCATGAGCCTTTGGGGGTATGTCATCTCATTAATATACAAGACATTTAGATCCATATGTCTTTGGGTGCACCACTGAGGAACCATGTAAAAATTCTACACTGCATCACCATACTAGCCTAATAAATGACCTAAGCCACTGCATGTCAGAAAACAGTGTTCGTGCTAAAGATGTCACTATCTAAGATCTTTATACAGGTAGTGACAGAATCATCTGAAAAATGAACTACTGCCTTCCCCTTCTTTTATATTCAATACCCTATTTTGCCCACTGAAGAGGAAGGGTAAAAAGAAATGTTTACAGCAAAGGTATTCAGATAGATGAACAGTAATTGTAGCGTTCTACTTCTTCTTGCCCTCTGTAGTCTGAGAAGCCATTCCACTGTGGCCCTCTCTTTGGTAACCCTACCAAAAGCACATATAGAAGGTGTCTGTGATTTTTAAGTTAAGTATTGTAGTCCAAAGGTGCAGAAATGCATATAACAATGCATTTAAGTCCTGAGATTAAAAGACTTTAACAATTTCTTGATGTAACCATTACTATTATTTCTAAAGCATAGAGAAGAGCATTCATTAATCAAACCAACCATCAACTCCAATTACAAGGCTTAAAAAGGCAAATCTATTTACAAATGTTCAGAAGAAGACCATTAACTGTTAGCAAGCAGGAAAGAAGGTCTCTGTCTTCCTCAAATCCTGGCTCAAATTTCAGTCAGCAATAAATAAGGCACCGTGAGCTATTTGCTTTTAACAAAAAGTAAACTCTAAATTGCAGGTTAACAAATCTTAAAGTGAGATGAGGGTCTAAACCAGACATAATTCAGGAAGAAGGAGTTGCCCAACACAATAAAAACAAAGAAAGATACTTTAATGTAAGTCAGTACCCAGAAACCAGTGAAGCCAGTTAGAAAAAGTTCAGTGACCTAGTATAGCGTGCAGATTTCTCTCTCTGTGGTGTGCACTACCTCTGTGTCTCTTTCAGCCAGCTAGTTTGAACCCCTTTCTAATCTCACAGGCAGTGAATCTTTTCAACTCTACTAAAGGACCTACATCTTATTTGCTCAGCATTTGAATTTATAGTAGTTGCATTGGGCAGCATAGGAGGGAGAAGACTGATCTCTTGCCTGTTAAAAAAGAAGATGCACTTTGGACTTTAAACTGTATCGTCGGCTTCTCATTTCTACCAGTTTGTGTGGTGGTGACTTGAGGCTTTTCAATGACTGGCTCAGTACCAATGCAGAATCACTGCAAAAACACTGTATTTTTCAGAAAAAGTAGGAATAGTTTTAAGGGCTTTAATTCGTTAATACTGGCCAATGATAATAGAAAATTTGCAATCATAGAAATAGGGAGGGAAGAGGGAAGTTTTATTTGACCTCCTTATATTGCAGAACAGTTCAATATAGAGGGAGTTCCTTTGGTCTCATTTTTATTTTAGTTCCTTATCTTGGGGGCTATTTCTCTATCAGTATTTCTTCACCACATGTTCACGCTGAAGCCCTTTAAACAAGTCACAGACAATCTAATGAGTTTCGTAATTTTAATTTTCTGACAGGTCTACCAGTTTGCACTATGTTGAGCAAAGGGACCTGACAAAAACTATAATGGTCACCAGCTTTCCAACTTCTGACATTGGTTCCTGTGCTCTGCTCTGCTTCTCCCTTCCCAGCTGTCCTTGTAATGATGTTCTCCAGTATCTGAATCGGGAACTGCTTCGCTGCAGGTCCGTCCAGTCAAGCACATGGTCTGAAACAGTGGTCAGCAGCTGAAGTTTCAGAGAAATGTGCATGAACCCTGGACTAGAGTCATAATCTGATCTCTGTAAATCTCATCTGTAAATCTCTTATCTAAGGAGAAGGTAACCTCAAGCATGAAGGTTAATTTTTCTTTTAGATCACATGCTGCAAAAATTAAATTACAGGGCTGGATAGACTTGTTATCCACTAAGGTGTTTCTTTTCTGGGGACTTTTACTGAATTCCTGTCCCCAAAGGCTTTCTGTTGTTTTTAGTTAATCTGTCTTTGATGGAGCAGAGTAGCCTTCATAAAGCCTCATCCAGTCTCCTCCTTTGGGAAAGCAGTTTTGCTGGAATACCTTGTTTATCTCCTGTATCGACTCAAGAGTTACTGAGTGGTTTTTTGGGGTTTGGATAGGTGAGTCACTTTCATTTTTCAGGAGAGATTGCTGATGTGCAGACTTTGTACTTACTGGCATCTGCAACAGACCACAGAGAATATGTGCGGCTTGAAAGGATGTCTTTTGAAATGCTATAAAGTTGAATATATTAGTTCAAAATTTATTCCTAATGTCTCTCTTTTATAGTTTGAGATTTTTTAGTTTATTTTTGAAGCTATGAGAATTCTAGTAAAATACTAATTTCACTATTATGCTAATAGACTATCATGATAAAATAAGCTCTCTTTCTTTGTTGAATGAAGACTTTATGAATAACAGTTTTTAAAAGCTACATTTGAATTTACTGCATTGAGGAAGCAGACAGTTAAAAATAATAAAACCTGGATAATACCAGCCTTAGCATGTCAATGTTTGAGGGACTGTATGCTAGCAAGGTCCTTTGGTCTGCTGTTTAGTGAAGGTAGGGGACAGAGATTCATGTAGCAGCAAAGATGCAATGTTCAACAGTGTGTTAGAAACCACAGAAATACCTGAGAATAGTCATGTAAGAATTAGGGCTTCTTCCCACAACAAAGTGACATGATCAATAGCCCAACTCAAATGCATCTACACCAATGCAAGCAGCATGGGCAGCAAAGGGGAGGAGCTGGAAGCCATCATGCAGCAGGAAAACTATGAAACCATAATGGAAACATGGTGGGATGACTCACACAACTGGAATGCTGCAATGGTTGGCTATGAGCTCTTCAGAAGGGATGGGCAAGGAAGGAGAGGCATGGGATAGCCCTGCATGTTAGGGGATATTTTGATTGTCTAGAGCTTGATGATGGTGACAATAGGGTTAAGTGCTTCTGGGCAAGAATTAGAGGGAAGGCCAATAAGACAGACATCATGATGGGAGTATGTTTTAGACCACACAACCAGGATCAAGAGGCAGATGAAATATCCTATAAACAGCTGGGAGAAGTCTTGCAATTGCTAGTCCTTGTCCTCATGGAGGACTTCAACTTACCGGATATCAGTTGGAAATACAATACAGCAGAGGGCAAACAGTCCAGGAGGTTCCTGGAGTGTGTGGAAGATAACTTCTTGACACAGCTGGTAAGTGAGCCAACTAGAGAAGGCACGTCACTGAATCTCTTGTTTATGAACAGAGAAGGACTTATGGGTGATGTGATGGTTGAGGCTGCCTTGGGCATAGCAATCACAAAATGAGATTTTTTGATTCTTGGAGAAGTAAGGAGTGGGGTCAGCAGAACTGTTACCTTGGACTGCTGGATTTGTCCTGTTTAGGAGTCTGGTTGACAGAGACCCTTGGGAGGCAGTCCTGAAGGACAAAGGATTCCAGGAAGGCTGGACATTCTTCAAGAAGGAAATCTTAAAGGAGCATGCTGTCCCCACGTGTCAAAAGATGAGCTGGTGGGGAAGAAGACTGGCCTGGCTGAACAGAGAGGTTTGGCTGGAACTCAGGATAAAAAGTAAGAGTTTGTGACTTTTGGAAGAAGGGACAGGCAAATCAGGAGGACCACAAGGATGTTATGAGATTATTCAGGGAGAAAATTAGATGGACCAGAGCCCAGCTAGAATTTAATCTGGTGACTGCTGTAAAAGACAATTAAAAATTTTTCTATAAATACATTAGCAACAAAAGGAGGGCTAAAGAGAATCTCCATCCCTTATTGGATATGAAGGGAAACATAGTGACCAAGGATGAGGAAAAGGTTGAGATACTGAATATCTGCCTCAGTTTTTAATAGGAAGACCAGTTGTCCTCTGAGTGCCCAGCCCCCTTAGCTGGAAGACAGGAACAAAGAGCAGGATGAAGCCCCCATAATCCAAGATGAAATGATCAGTGACCTACTGCGTCATTTAGACACGTACAAGTCTATGGGGCTGGACGAAATCCACCCAAGGGTACTGAGGAAGCTGGTGGAAGTGCTCACCAAGACACTTGCCATCATTTATTAGGAGTCCTGGCTAACCGGTGGGGTTCCAGTTGACTGGAAGTTAGCATAAGTGATGCCCATCTACAAGAAGGGCCAGGAGAAGGATCTGGGGAACTGCAGACCTGTCAGTCTGACCTTGGTGCCAGGGAAGTTTATTGAACAGACCATCTTGAGTGAGATCATGTGGCACATAGAGGACGACCAGCTGATCAGGCCAGGTCAGCATAGGTTTATGAAAGGCAGATCCCCTTTGATTAATCTGATCTCCTTCTATAACAAGGTGATCCACTTAGTGGAGGAGGGAAAGGCTGTGGATGTCATTTACCTGGACTTCAGTAAAGCTTTTGATGCTGTTTCCCACAACATTCTCCTGGAGAAACTATCTGCTCATGGCTTGGATGGGCGTGTGCTTCAGAGAATCACAGAATATTAGGGATTGGAAGGGACCTCGAAAGATCATCTAGTCCAATCCCCACACTGGAGCAGGATCACCTAGATCAGGTCACACAGGTACGTGTCCAAGCAGGTTTTAAACGTTTCCAGAGAAGGAGACTCCACAACCTCCCTGGGCAGCCTGTTCCAGTGTCTGTCACCCTCACCGTGAAAAAGTTTTTTCTCATATTTATGTGGAACCTCCTATGTTCCAGCTTGTACCCATTGCCCCATGTCCTATCATTGGATGTCACTGAGAAGAGCCTGGCTCCATCCTCCTGACACTCACCCTTTACATATTTATAAACATCAATAAGGTTACCCCTCAGTCTCCTNACAGCTCTCTGGATTCTATCCTGCAGCCAGTTCACAATCCACCTCAGTACCTGATCTTCCAGACCACACTTCCTCAGTTTAGCTGTGAGGATGATGTGCGAGACTGTGTCAAATGTTTTGCTAGATAAAAAATTGGCTGGATGGTGAGCCCTGATAGAAGTAGTGGGTAAGGTTAAATCCAGTTGGCCACCAGTTACAAGTGGTGTTCTCCAAGGCTCAATGCTGGGGCCACTTTTGTTTAATGTTTTTATCAATAATCTGATTGTGGGACCAAAGGCACCCTCAGTAGGTTCGTATATGACACTGAGTTAGGCAGGTGTGTTGATCTGCTTGAGGGAAGGAAGGCTCTACAGAAGGATCTGGACAGGCTAAATCAATGGGCTGAGGCCAATGGCATGAGGTTCAATAAGGCCAAGTGCCGAGTCCTGCACTTGAGTCACAATAACCCCATGCAATGCTACAGGCTTGGGGAAAAGTGCCTGGAAAGCTGTCCAGAAGAAAAGGACCTGGGGGTGTTGGTTGACAACTGGCTGAATAGAAGCCAGCAGAGTGCCCAGCTGGCCAAGAAGGCCAACAGCATCCTGGCTTGTATCAGAAATAGTGCGGCCAGCAGGACTAGGGAAGTGATTATGCCCCTGTACTTGGTACTGATGAGGACACACCTCAAATACTGTTTTCATTTTTGGGACCCTCACTACAAGAAAGACATTGAGATGCTGGAGTGTGTCCAAAGAAGGGCAACGAAACTCATGAAAGGTCTAGAGAAGTCGTCTTCTGAGGAGCAGCTGAGGGAACTGGATATGTTTAGCCTGGAGAAAAGGAGGCTCATGGGAGACCTTATCGCTCTCTACAACTAACTGAAAGGAGGTTGTAGCGGGGTAGGTGTTGATCTCTTCTCCTAATTAACAAGTGATAGGACAAGAGGAAATGGCCTGAAGTTACTCCAGATTGGATATTAGGAAAAATTCCTTCTCTAGAAGGGTTGCCAAGCATTGGAACAGGCTGCCCAAAGATGTGGTTCGTATTTAAAAAACATGTAGATTAGGGATATAGTTTAGTGGTGGACTTGGCAGCGCTAGGTTATTGGTTGGACTCAATGATCTCAAAGGTCTTTTCCAACATAAACGTTTCTATGATTCTATGAAATATAAGGTCTTTGTAAGCTTATTCCACAGCAATGTTTAAAAAGTGTGTGGAAATACATGAAATATCAGCATATAGTAAATAAAATATTGAAAGATATTGTTGAGATTTATCCTATTACTTTCAAGAGTTAAGTGCATGTGACATATCAAACTGTTTCATAGTTAAGACTTTCAATGTGATTCTGGCTTGCTGCCTGCTATCTTGCTCTAAAGGAGACTGTGTTTGGTGCTACTTGGATTCAAACATCATACTTCAACTAGGGTAGAATATTGTAACAACTTCTATGTTTATTCATATACACTAATTTTTCCCCTCCCATCTTTTATGTGTGTTCCTGAACATTAAGCAGAAAAGAAGCTATTAGTGAGTAGATTAACTGTACAAATCAAGGCATGGAATTTCTTTTGTTAACTCATTCATTAATTCATTCATTACTGCATGTAATTTCAAATTCAATGAATTTTTATCTATTTCCAAGTGATGGAAAACTCACTATGACTGTAGGTAACCTGGTCTTGTCATTTGTCATCCGTCACTGTGAAAAAATACTGCTGTATTTTCAGTCTGTGTATCTATCTGCAGCTTCCAAACTTCAAATATTGCTAAGTTATTGCCTTATTTTAACAGTAGTTTATTTTTCTACAAAGTTAGCTTGCTTTTGCCAGTTAATCAGGCCACACCATTCCTCTATCCAACTCCTATTTCTCTTTCCCACTTTCAATCTTTGTTGACCTCTTGGATTGTGTATATTATCATATACTGTGTCCATTTATCTGCTGTTCTCAACACTATCTACATTCAGCGTCCCAAATTCACCTCTTTTTCTATGTGCACAGTGCCTGAACCAATCTCTCTGTCCCAGTAAAGTAAATCTCTAACTGATCCTCAGTCATCTACTGCCTGTAGTTTCAATTTTTCTGCAAGGTCCCAGATGTTGGTCAGCTGTGTTGGGAGCTGCATTAGGCTCTTGCTATGGGTGGGGGTGGGGGGGTGTTCTGAAGCTCAGATTATACTGTAAGACACTGCACGGGAGGTTCTCTATCAGACAAATGGGATGCGAGCAATTTCTGGGAAGCACAGGCTCCACCATTATGTTATTTTCTGAATGAACAAGCTCATCAAGGTTGGTTTTTTTTCCTAAGCACTGTTGCAATGTCACAACCTACCGAGCAGTATCGTAACCTTTAAAGAACTAAAGCTTTGTCCCCATCCATGAACCTGTACTGTGTGAAGTGCTGGTCTCTGAACATGAGGCAAAACAATCCATTGAGTTTTCAGGCTTCTCTGCTCTGTGTTTTACAGAGACTAATCAAATTCCTTGCTTGCTTAAGGATCCAGAGACCATCAAAGTAGCCTAAACCCACATCCCCCCTAATCCTCTGTGGTACTGTGCTGATTATGGCTTCATATTTACAGAGTTTCAACTGCCGAGTGTTCAGGATGCAAGAGACTGAAAAGTTGAATATGGCTAGATAGGAAAGGAGAAGTTTGAAAAAGCATAAAAAGCAGTGGAAGTCAAATGGTTTGCTTTCTCCTTCTCCTCCTCCCTTCGTGCACTCACACAGATTTTGCCTTCTCAAGCACTTTTTCACTGACCTTTTTTTTCCTTTCTCCTTTTTATTTCTCTCTGTATATACTGAGAGGGAAAAAAAAAGGTACACAGCCATTTTTACGAGAATGTTGACTGAGGGTGGTCACCATCTGTGCAAACTGTCTGAAATTGTGACTTCCTTTTTGCCTTCTTTTCCGTCTGAGAGAAAACCTCACTTCTTAGATAATCCAGGAATATTATTATCCATTACCCTCACCACCATCCTTCCCCTCACTGCCCCCCTTTGCATTTTCCAGTCAAAACATGCTTCTCTCTTGCCTGAAAGGGCTTCTTTAATGAAATAGACATCCTGTTTAACATTTGAGGGGATGACTAGTTAGCACCAGAAGCTCTGATGTGATTATTTGGGTATTGAAACAGACAGGACTAACATGGTTGTCTAATTAGCACAGCAAATAATTAAGTTTACCATTTATTTGCAGGATGAAGAATTTGCCCCTCCTCTTCCTTACTCTTCCTTCTTTCACTGCTGCATGTTAGACCTTTGGAAACCTAGAGGATGATATTTAGGTCCATAAAGTTTTGCAGTTCAGCATAGATAATATATTAAACTTGCCTAACTAAAACTGGGCAAACTTCTAAAGTTCATCTCTTAGACTTTTCCAGGTACAACTTGTCTGGTTGAAGACAGCACTGCCCCAGGTGCTGTCATTCCTCACTAACTGGAGGTTACAATGCATTTGTATGGTTGCTTCCTGACATACTTCAAGAAAAATCAATGGGCTGAGCTCAGCCCCCATGGTTACCAGTAACCTAGCTGATTTTACCTGAAGAGGTATTTGGAGCTCTGCCAGTAAAAATGAGCTGATGGTGGTCTATGCCAGTAATAAGGGTACTGAACAGTGGAAAAGGACATAATAATTATCTGCACAGCTGCTTGCAAAATGGGCTTCTGACTATAGTCTTAGCCTATAGATAGGTGTCTTCTAAACCTATCTGTGCCTACTGAAACAGTCAATTCCCTCTCAGCATCTTGTTTCTGCCCATGTGGGATCTGGCAGCCCTTCAGACTGGCTCCCTAACCCAGCCCTGTCCAAAGGAGCCAGACAAACTTCAGGAGAGTGCTCTGTCAGCTCTTCTGTCTGAAACAAGGCAAAGTCTGGCAACCTTGAGCAAAAGAGAAGCAGGGAAGACAGCCTGTTCAGCTTGTATTCATTACTGACAGAATTGAGATCATGGTCAACTGATTTAGCTGTGTTTAGATGAGGGGTTTGCAATAATTTACCTGCAATATTTGCTGTTTGCTAATGCAGGTAAATCCCCACAGTGCATGCTGAGTTTGGAGATCTCTGACATTTAAAAAGATCCTGATCTTAAATATGCTTAAAATTGTACTTAAATTTATTTTCAGCCTGCTGTAATTTATTATAGCCATATTTTTACATGTTTTTATCACACTAGTGCTAGCCCTTCCCACTCCTATGGTAACTTCCATGTGACATTTTAGAAATTCTCTTAATGCTGCAGAGCATCTTGGCTTCTCAAAATGCTTTGGGAGTAGGGCATTGTGGTTCTGGATCTCAATGTAAGTTAAGAGAATAGCCAAAGGAATTGGAGTTGCTACTTCTGATCAAAGAGAGGTTCTCTAAAGGAGAAAGTTGCAGGCACAAAAGGGAAGCTGGTTGAATTTGTGAGCATTAGGTTTACTCTGTGGTCTCTTGCAGGTACTCCTTCTAAACCAATTAGATGTGTACAAAGCTGCCACGGTACAGTGAGGAACTGCTTGCAGAATTGGAAATGAACATTTGAGATGACATTTTTGAAGCATGGTCTTTAAATATTTTTTGCCAAGGTTTCTTCTCAGTGGCTTTTCCTCAGAAGCTATTTTTTTATTCAAGGTTTTTCATTTTTCTGCTTCATTTTGCATTCTTGGAAAATGATAATGGCTATTTTAGCAAAGCAGTTTGAGCTCTGTTGTTGAAAAGAACTAGCTAAGATTATTTTCAGTGTAGTATTTTTTTTAAAAAAAAACTTGAACCTCACAACATCCCTCTGTTCTGTTGCAGA
>VYZX01031132.1:17708-32938 GCA_013401335.1 Brachypteracias leptosomus | reverse complement strand
TATGGTAGACCTGTCATAACAGCACCACAATGTCACAGGCTCTCACTGATTGCCTGGCCTCCTATGCCTGAGTCAGGTAGTCAGTTAGACAAACAAATAGTCTCCCAAACTGAGGGATCTGATTTTACTGCATTAATGGTGCAGAAGAGGGCCACTAAAATTGGGTGGCAAATGCATGATGAAGGGAAATTGCATGAATTTCTCTTTTAAATATAATAAGCCTGACAAGTTTGAACCATGTAATTTAGCATTTGGAACAGGTAGGTGGTGTGTATGTCTGCTGTCGTTCTCATTGCTCAACAGTTCTGTTTGAACCAACAGCATGTTTTTTGAGCCAACATACTTTTATTCCCATCACTCGCTCAATTTTTCTCTAGGAAGACCCACTACTGTGAATCCTCTCACCTACCCTGTGAAGTGTAGATGCATTCTTATTAGAGTAAATCAGCATCACTTAGCAGCATAAGTGAAGCTTGTAGAAACAATGGTCTTGCTTTGCTTACCCTGATGTAAATCAGGATCAAACTGGCTGACAGCAACAGATTTACACTGATGCAAAACTGAGATAAGATCAGAATCAGACCAAGTGACTTAAAGTATATTACCCTGTGTTGAGGACTACCAATGATGAGTTTTACATTTCATCTGAATTAATATTTAACTTCTTGCTTGCTAGACAGACAGAGCAAATTATCATTAAACTTTTCATCTCAGCAAAATATAACACTGTCTTGGGCTTAAAAGGTGTGCTGCAGCATTTTATGTATGCAAAATCAAAGCATCCTACCCAGCACTTGGAGCTGGTTAAACAATTACTCCATTGTGTTCCAAGAAGGACAAAGGTAGAGGAGCGAGGACTTGCTGAATGTTTGCACTGTATGAAGGAGAGGGATCTGTTAAAATTGCAGCTGACAGTTGTGTTTTTGAATTAAAAAAATACATCTTGAAAAATAGTACAGCATTTGTCACTTGGATACTTTCCTACTGCGCTGCTTTTAGAAGAGCTATGATTGGTATCTCAAAGTTCTCAGTTACATACCACCCTGAAAACACATTGTTATCTTCTACAGAAACAAACAAACAATTTAGCCTGACATATAGTTTAATGTGTAAAAAAAAGAAAAAAAAGAAAAAAGGAGAGATGGTCAATGGCTAGTGCCCCACTGTAGTAATAAAATGTCTAGACAGCAATTAACATCCATTTCCCTTAAGAATGCAACTGTGTCATCAGCAAATCTTTACTACTTTGCAACGGACCAATCTAAATATGTTTAATCATTAATCAATTTCCAAAATCTGAACAGGATTTCTTTATGAGAAAAAAACCCCAAACTAAGGGGGATTATTTTGGCCACAGTCCAGTGGGTGAGCCTGCTTAGGAGATCCCTGGTGCTGTGTCTTGTTTGGGAACATTGCACTCTTTCTGCATACGTTAGCACTTTCAGTTTCCTTGATTCTTTTCTATTTCCTCTTTGTCTGTGTGTATTCATAGCAAGCAGCAGCGGCTGAAAGCACTGAGCAGGATTCTGTGCACAGACCGGTCCTATAATAGCTGGCAACTGTATCTGTCTTGTGAACTGGCTTTGAGAAATACCTCTCTTTCCTCCCTCTTTGAGCAGCACTTCTCTTCCCCCAGAATTATTCTCTTGGCCAACGGTGAAGTCTCTCACAGGTCACCGATGGCTGCGCTCACACAGGATCACACTAAACTTCCTGTCAAGTCCAGGGAGCAGGAAATTATTCTTTAGCTTCCTACAATTAAACAAAAAAATCACTGTTCTCCCACTACACACAACTACCAAAAGGGTTTTAAGCCCATCAGGAAAATAATACTATACATAGTTTAAATAAGGGAGGGAATCTAATCAACAGAACCATGATCACTACCGTAAACACAAACTACTTTAAGTCCACTGATGCCAGCAGTGGATTTACCCTGATTTACAGTATCATAACTGAGCTCAGCCTCAGGCTCTGGCGTGTTCACTGAATACATCAAAGAAATTCCCGAAGAGGAAAATGGCACAAGCTGATATCTTTTGGAAACTCCTCTGTTTTTTCACTTTGAGAACTGGAAACTTCTCCTTTTAGCTTATACCCTACTTCAGAATTCATTGTTCTTGCCAAATGAGTAAGAAATGTGAGGATTACTGCACTGGAGAGATGGCATTTCTGGAACACTGTGCTATTTGGCAAGGCAAAACATTTTCTGTTGCACCCAGGGAATGACACAGTCAACACTAAGCTTTGCTTACAGGTTTTATGAAGTTTATTAATAAAGAAAACAGTTTTGACAGATCACTAGTTTCCCACATATAGTACAAGCTCCATATGAAACAAACATCACAATTACGTAGAAAAGGACACATTGCCTTGGTTTATCTACACTATTTGGGTAACTGGATTGCATGTGATGGTGTTAAAAAGAATCTAGAAAGAGGGATGTCAACCCCTGGGCTGAATGCTATCCACCAGTACAGCTTCCAAGGTAGTAAGGATCTCTTCAAGCAGATATTGTTCAAAATCTTTGCATCTGCGAAATGAAAGTCGCCCATGATTCTTCCCCTTCCAGAAACACTCATTCTGATGGAGATGTTACAGGATGAAGGTCCAAACTGGAGAAACAAACCATTACAGCAAGACATACTCTCTGGTATCCCATGCTGCATCTGTCCTTGACGAGCAGAAGGAAGGGAGAGCAGAGGATGCAGAAAACAGGCCTTCACAAAGGGCCCTGTAGTTGTGCTTAGCTGGTGCTACAGCTGTGTGCCAAAGATGTCTTTCTCTCTACATAGCTGGTTTTATTTCTCACAGCAAACAGGGGTGAGGGTAGTTTTGGGAGGGCAAGAAATGTGTGTAGTGTCTTCTAAAGCTTACCTTGACTTGGGATTGAGATGTAGAAAGGATGTACACATGGAGTTGAGATTTTGGAAGCACTGTCAAACCTACAGATTAGAAAATGTAGTCCTCAGGGTATGATTTCACCTTGAACTGATCTGAAATTTTTCTTTAGAAAACACAGTGCAATGGTACTGCAAAACCTTATTCTCCCTGGAGTTCAATATTTTGTATCTGAGTTTCTCATAAAAGGATGTTCCTGAAAAAAAAACCCCAAATAGTTCTAAATAATTTTGTTCAGAAAATGCATTTGGACAGAGGAAAAAGGTCCATCAGTTCTTCTGAACATTTATTTCCTCTCTTTGAATCTTTTAATTGTTAAACTTTTTTACTTTTTTTTTGTTTTTGGCATGCAAAGGATGTCACCTCCTTAAAGATCTTTGCAAAATTAGCATAATTGTCCATTATCTTAGTCCCTTATTCTCTGCCTTTCAATATCTGCTCCTCCTAACATTTCACAATATATCAATCTCTGATCCTTGGCACTAGTACAATTCATTTTCCACAAGATGTTATTGAGATTGTAAATAATGCCACAGCATCAAGGGGCAGACAAGACGGAGCCTGTCAGATCTGGAAGTCAGCCCCAAAGTTATAATTACAGCAGAGTGGTGTGAGGTGAGTTCTTTGCATCCATAGATTTAATTGTCATCAGCTACTGGGGAAATAAAGCATAGGGAAAAGAAGATGGAGAGTGATGGGGGTAAAGAGTGTTACCAAATATGTCCTAGGTTGTTTTTGCAGTTCCCATTACTTAACTCATAAACCCTCAGCAGAACAGCAAGAGGCCCTATGCTTAAATAGCAGCGTTTCCACAAAGATGGCCTTTTGTACTGAAAGTAGTTTAATTGCAAAAATTCTGAAAATTACACTCTTGTAAACTGAACTGGAGTAAAAGAAAAACTAATTTTCAGAGAGGTCAGGCTGCTCCTGCAGTCAGCTTAGGTGCCTGGCACTTCGGTTAGTGTTAACATATGACAACATTCTGAGAGCAAGAGTAAACTAACTGCTTAGGCTGAGAGCTCAAAAAAGGCTGTGTGAACATGGTAAAAGTATCGCTGTGCTGAAACTAATGTGTTTGGCAAACTACTGCACATTTATCTTTCCTCTCACCATTTCCAAAGCGCTTTTTTTCTGCAAGTGTTAGAGGATTCATTTGTACTTCCTTATATTGGACAGAGTACATTTTTATGCTACTGCTTCAGTGAGATTAATATGGAAGTATTCCTTACCAAGGGTTCAAGTACCAGAACCTGGTCTAATAGGATCTAATTTGTTGTGTTGTGTTGTGAGTAGTATTGTCTGCATGCACCAAAATGCCAAACCAGAGCTCAGCCTGCTTTGGATACCTGATGATTTTGCTGCGAGATCTCATTATCTTAGAGCTGAAGATGAAAGTAACTCACAGAACTCTTCTTCAGCTGTATACATGAGTTAAAAGGCTAAGACTTTGAATGTGAAGACAGTCTAAACTTTCCTAAAATACTGCTTAGATTTGGATTCAGATTTAGGGCATAATATATGAGGCTAAGACAGACCATCAGTTGTGGCATAGACCCTTCCAGCGTTTTATACCAGTGCCGCAAACAAGATTTAATTGCTAGTGAATACATATGTCACCAGGCATAAAAGTGATCAGAAAATATCTATCAAATGATACCTGGAACTAAAAAAAAGATAACAGAAAATAGTTGTATAATATGTTTTGTGTTCATTTGTTGTTTTCCAAACTAATGTTTTCCAATGGTTTTCTACCATTTTTCACGGGATTTCATTTTACTTGCCTGGAGGATTTCTTACACAGATTGATGAGTGCTTCTGTGGTCAAAGAAAGTAAGGAGTCAATGTGACCTCTCTCTCAGATGCCACTGCTCAGTAAGAATGTTACATACCTCAAATACTTCTCAGCAGTGAAAAGCAGTACTCAGCATTGTTTGCAGTTTGTCATAGGAACGGGTGGAATAGGAAAAGATCCACTTGGTCATACAGCTATAAAAAGATGTAGAGGATTGTTAATTTTTTTACAATAGCGGAGTACTTTTTAGAAAATATTTTAGAAATTAACATTTTAGAGATCATGAAGCATAAGATTACGACTGAACTCCACAGCTCTTTCTGAAAGTTCAAAGTTTGTCTTATTTTGGATTGTATGAAAAGCTTTGTAAAGGTTCATAGAAAGTGTAATATGTCAAAATACCTATTACCAAATGGAAGCCTCTGCCTTTTGCTTCAGATGAAGTGAAAAAGTAATCTTCAGATTAGACTATTTTCAGGGATACGAGATGCGGTGGTCCAAAAACCTAACTGCAATATAAACAAAATCTCATCCTGGATACCTCTGAATCAAACTGAGTGGGGATTTGATTACAGATATTCAGGACAATGTCTTCATCTATTGGGCTGTTCAGAGCAAGAATAGCACTCATTTTCTTCTAGAATAGAACTTTTATGAAATGGATATTAGCATAATACTTGAATTCCCATTAGATTAAAAAAGCACTTGCTAATGAAGTAAAAACTGGTTTTATTTATGAGGTATTTGGTAAAATGCTATGATCAATGGTATACCTAAGGAAAAAGTCTTCAATGGAACCATCACAGGAATTTACATTTGGTCAGGTGCCTGTCTGAGAACAGAATAAAGAGATACGATTTGGGAAATATTTGATATTCCTTAGGTCTTACATTGAAGACATTAAAATTCTATTATGCAGTGTCTAAAGAAACCTTCAAAAATGGGTAGGATATAACTGTGGATGTTACCATTGAGTATTACATGTATTTTCAATAAATAAATGATTGATAATATAAAAAGTGGCATGCAAAAATTCTCACAGTGGAGTGGCAAACCCCAGTTTCCTGGCATATCAAACCCCAGAAAATTAATTTGTCAAGTCAAGGAGACTATTCTATGTACTTGTGAACTTCATCATTTGTTCTTTTAATTGTATATATGGCAAATGGAAAAGGAAATGTGGTATTTAAACCTTATAAACCTCAATGGAGACCCTAAAGCAAGGTTCAGCTTCTCTGCAATAGATACACATAACCTTTTTACCAACCTGTCCTGGTTTGAGTTAGAAGTAATTATGTTCAATTATTTTACTTTTTATCTGAGTCTCTTCTAACTAACTGCATTTTCTGAAGTTAATGGCATATTTTCACAGACAGTGTCTGCTTCTAGCTCAATGTTTAGAGTTACTACCAAGGACTGGTGTGTGCAGACCAAGGTCACTGCTGGCTCTTGTGTACCACATTGGTGGGTGCAGAAAGTGAAAGGCTGCACCTGTGGGGAGGAGCAGCCAGGACAGGTGACCCTAAACTGACCAACGAGGGATTCCATCCCATATAAGAAAACCCTTGTTCATATGAAGATTTCAAGCTCTGAAGTAAAGTTTTTGCCTAAGGTATTTTGAAATGCTATGCTTACTATAAAATATAAAGGAAAAGGAGAAAAGAAATAATTTAAGGGAAGTTTGAAAGTGAATTTGCAGCTTGTTTTTTGATTCTGGTACATTTCTCCTTAACTGAACAGAATGTGTCTAGGAATTACTATTATAACTTTACAAAATTTACTATACTTTCACTGGAAAAGCAATCAACTTCTCAGGTTGTAATCTAATTTTTCTGCAGGTATGGTCTAATGTTCTCAGCTTGTGGGCATGAAGAACACATTTTTATGTAACTACTCTTTCAAAGAAATGCATCTGTAACAGATAATTCAAGAAATTTTGGTAAAAGGAATCTATCTAATGGGATAAAGATTGGGCTGAAACCTTAGATGATTTTCTAGGAACTACAGGTAAGCATAATCTATAGTAACTTAGTACTGGGAAAATCAAAGGTTGATGTGGAAGGTCTGTGGGACAAAAAGTGCCGCAGATCATTATATGCTTTTCCAAATGGAGTATTTTTTCTTCAGACCATTTTAGAAAATGTCTTCTAACATTTAACAGATAGCACCTATAAAGTATGTGGATAACAAACGGATAAAATTTACTGCAATTCTAAATTTAGTTCTGCTCTTTTTAGAGAAATGGGAAAACATTCTATTCTAATCAATAGAGAACAATAACCTAGCTATAAAATTGCAGTTACTTAACTGTATATTACTTAGAATATTTGAGGGGGATTTTTTCCATTGTTCATTAAATTCTTTAAGATTTTTTCATAAGAATAGTGTTGGATGACAGAAGAGGTAGACAATAGACATCAGCAGTGTTGAATAAAGCTTGCAGACATCTTTAATGCTTTCCATCCAACTCCATTAATTTAAGAGTTGTTAGAACACATTTAAAGACTGACTTCATCCTCTTTTATTTTCCTGCTAGTGACAAAAGAAAAACAGGCTCATATCTTATGGAAGGCTTTGTTGAACAGGTTCATAACTTACATGGAAGACATATGCCCAAGTTGCAAATGTTAAGTTTCACAGCTCACTCTTGGAGGGTGATACTCACCCCATTTCTCTTGCAGCTCACAGAAATCCCTTTTTTATGGTTTAGGTCAAATTTATGATCTCTTTTGGCAGCAGAACACACCAGCTATGCAAGTCCAGTACCTCTTAAGGACCAAAAATTCCTCTGTGTAGGTTACATAGTAGCTAGAATCTCTAACAGATGGAGGTTACAAAGGACATGTTCAGATATGGTGCATCTAGTCTACCCAGTCTCTGAAGGAGATTCTTATAACAAGATAGATTATGCAGTTACTACACCTCAATCCTTAGAAACAAAGGAAAAAACCATACCGACTTCTCAATTTTTAAAACTTAAAATTTTCTATTAGAATTTTAAAGTGTACATCATTAAGCTTCTGAACGTTTTAAACAGACATCTTTCCTGTCTAAATGCTGAACTCCACTGAAATGAGCTATTTTAGCTCTGGATCCTTAGATGAGGTTGTATAGTACTTCTGTCAGATGGCTGATTACCTGTGAACAGCATAAAGTACAAAATAATAATGGAAACAGCTTTAAATGGAGGGGAAGGTCAGATCTGGCTGGATGAAAGTAGCCAAGAGTCAATATATAACATTAGGGAAAAAGTCAAGTAACAGCATTCCCTAACTCTCAGTAGAGAGGAAATAACAGGATAGTGTCACTCCCACAACATGTGTTACAGGTGGAATAACCTGAAAGATTTAATGAACTTTTGCTGAGGAGTATGTACCCATGGTGGGACACTGGCTCTACATACATACCTTCCTACTTAGGGACCTGAGGCTCAACACTGTGCTAATGGGTTTATCTCCACCAAGTATGTAGCTGGCATACAACACAAAGAAAGAGGTGGCAAACACTGTTTTAGTACATCCTTTCTTCATGTCACCAGCCAAACAAGTTTCTGTCATTTGGAGAAATGTTAAAGTCTGGGGAGTCTGGTGTTAAATGTGCCATGGGAAAACACCACCAAGCTGCAGTGTAGCACAGCTTGGTGGTGTATAATTCTCTGGCTCTCTTTGACTGAGCACGAGGCACTGCTGTGAGATGCTTCAGCACTCAGACTTTCCGTGCAGCTGTATCTATTTGCCCAAGAGCAGGCAGGACCTGATCCAGACAGGTGAGGCAGCTGTTAAGGCATAGCCTAGGCCAGGAGGTGGCTGGCACTTCTGTTCCCTGCCCTGCAAACACTCCCTCCATGCCCTTCATCACCAGATTGCTCTACTAGAGCATTTTCTCCACTTCTTACCCAACATGTTGCATGAGGGAAAACTGACTTTTTCTAGGTCTTCCTTATCTTGGCAGCCTACGAGTGTGCTGATCCAAGCACCAAGCTTCCCTCGATGCCTCTGCATGCCATTTTCAGATTTTTTAATGGAAGGAATAAGGATTGATGCCAAAATCTTCACATCTTACATCACAGCACTGGAAGCTGGAGTAAACTCTGCACATGGAGCAAGCAAAATATAGTTACTTTAATTGAAAGTGAAATTTGCACTTGATTGGAAGATGTACAGTGTAATTTAGTTGAAAAACATAACTCTCAGCCTTGACCTATTTCTAATTAATAACCTTACATGCCCTCACTGATCTTCTACCCAAAAGATCTTTTATTCTCTTGAGCCACTAGCAGTTTTGTAGATCATGACTGAGAAGCATTGCAAGTATCCTAGGGAAGACTTACATCAGTGTTTCTAGACATATCTTTTTGTGAAAGTTAACATTCGATGCCAGCACAAGTTTTGGGTGACTCTTTGCTATGCCACATTTACACGAAGCACATACCCATTCAACCTGACTTTACGTATGTGAGAGAAATATCTGAAATCCTTACTGTCCCTGACTATGTCATATTGGGTGCTATTCAATCTAAAATCAAGACAGAGGGAGTTAAACAAAAAGGCAACCACATTTTCAGTCTCTGTAAATATGTCACAGAACTGTGATGTTGTAGCATCAGCTACTTAGCTCGGAGTGATGTTCTTTCTAAGTACCAGCACCCTGACTGGTTTGTTAGTTCCAGTTCTGAAATTCTTTACCTATTTTCAACCTAATAATGTCCTATGTTTGGAGGGTCTCACAGTTCACTGAACCAGTTCAGTCTAGACCTAAATCTAAATAAACATGAGACTATCTTGTTGCCTATGCAACCCTCATGCACAAGACTCCCAATAAAAGCCTGTAGGACCTATTTAAGTAACTGCCATCCATAGCAGCAGAAAACATAACCAAGTATTGAGGAAACTCAAACAGTAAACTTGCAAAACACACACACAAAACATACCAAACAATCATTAGGCATTTCCTGAAGAATCCTGTCTACCTTGGCCACCCATGAGCTCTTTGCCTATTATTCAAGACAGCTGGCCTAAAAAAAGGGATCTGGCTTCTGCTTATATTTATTAAATCTGCAGGAAGGGCCCATCAATCACAACAATGGGTTTTAAGTGTTTGCTGGGTGAGAGGAGAGTCCCATAAGCAGTCTTTGAAGTGTCTTTTGCTGAAGGTAAACATCTGAAGAACATAAATAGCTGCTCTTCTTTCCAATGAGTGACCTTGTCAAAGTGGGTAGAATGGGGAGACGGGGGAGGGGTGCCATCATGAAAAGGAAAAGCAATAAAGGATTCCTTATGACAGCAATTTGCACATTTACTGCTCTTTGATATGTTAACTAGATTTTGCAAAATGGAATTCTTTGTCTTTTAGAGGTCCTTGGGCAGTGATAGCTCACAGTCAGAACAATGTTTCGCAATAGGCCTAATGCATCTTCTAATTAATAAGGTAACTTGGGCAACCTCTGTAAATCAGTGACATTATCATTATAACAGGACACAAGTGAATAGTTGTTTATAAGGAAGGAAAGATGCTCATAACAGCAGTATCATTATTTACTGAGCTCATTGACTAAAGTGAATTGTATTGAATACAAGGGGATCAATAGGTTATGGGCCCTGTCCACTAAACTTTTACAAGCCATTTATGAACCTTTTATTCTAGAAAACAGCACTTCTCCATTCAGAAAACTGGGAATGTACCACTGACAATTTTCAGTTTTCATAGTCATCATAGACTAAGACTGTGTGATACAAATTCTCCAGCTGCATTGAGAACAAGTGGGCAGATCAGTAAGTTCTCTCAAAGGAACAATAAAATATTTTTGAGGAATAAAATATACAGGCATGATTGCATATGACCACTATGGGAAAGCAAGAGCTAATAAGCTAGTCTACAGAAAGAAAAAATGATTATATTTTATTTAGAAATACATTACAGTAAGTAATGCAAAGCATGACAAACCATGTTGGACTGAAATGAAGGCAGCAAACTCAAGATTCTTTCTTGGAAATAAACTCACTTGATATTTTGCAAACCATGATAAGTGAGCATTTTCACTTGCTTGGATATAAGCAAAGAAAGCCGCCTTTCAGCAATAAGTGAAGTGATTCACATAGATTAAGCAGAAGTTGTTTAGGGATGCCAGATGTATTTATGAAGTATTGTAATAACTACATGATACAGAGTAGTAAGAGTATTTAGCCCTTTCAAAGTGGAGTATTGCCTCTTGTTTTGGTGGTTATGCTTCCTAATGTTCTGGAAGGGAACAGTACGGTTTTTTCTGCACTGAACAGCAGCAGTACAAGCCATAGACAAGACCAGGGCCATGGTGATTTTTTGTACCACTCACCAGCCCTTGCCAAGATTAAGCTTTTTTACTGAGTATCTTTTCAGCCAGCTATTTTCCATACCTTGATCTCATACTAGCTTTACTTCTGTCACTTTAAATCCCTTTTCCTTCTTTTATTACTCTTGAGATATTTGCCCCACCTTTTTTAATTTACATGGGTCAACACCATGGAGTGTGATTTAAGGTGAGATGAGAAGTATCACTCTATCACTGAGAGGATAGAAATAAATATTTCAGAACATTATCCCTACTGTAAGCCTGCACCAGTTTTGCATCAGTTTGCTTCTGGATTTGACTAGGAGCTGGATCTGGTCCATAATTTATTGCTTCTACCTACACAGCCCCACATTCCACAAAGCTTGTAGCAGAGAGAAGGGGGGAAAGAATCACAGAATCACAGAATGTCAGGGATTGGAAGGGACCTCAAAAGATCATCTAGTCCAATCCCCATGCCGGAGCAGGATCACCTAGATGAGGTTACACAGGAACATGTCCAGGCGGGTTTTGAATATCTCCAGAGAAGGAGACTCCACAACCTCCCTGGGCAGCCTGTTCCAGTGTCCTGTTACCCTCACTGAGAAGAAGTTTCTTCTCATATTTAAGTGGAACCTCCTGTGTTCCAGTTTGTACCTGTTACCCCTTGTCTTATCATTGTTTGTCACCGAGAAGAGCCTGGCTCCATCTTCGTGACACTCCCCCTTTATATATTTATATAAGTATAAGAACCAGACAAAAGCAACACAGTCTCACCCTTTCTGGTGCTGGAAGTGGTTTACCCCCTACATTAGCTTCTGGCAGGGACATAGCCCTGACTTGAGGTGAAGATAGATGTGCTGGGCAGTGCTGAGGCTGAGTCCAGCCAGGGGACAGCAAAGGCCTGCCTCTTCCCTCATCACTCATGTGTGGGCTGCTTGTGCTCAAGTAGCAAGCAGTCCTTGTTTTGATGGAAAGAAGAAACTTCAGCTGTAGATGATGTTACAAGGAAAGGAAATGTTTTCACCTACTAAGAGCTGTGAAGGTAAATGATAGCCTGAGCATTCACAAATGTCTGCCCACACTGAGAGGCTGTAGCTGGCCCTCAGCATCCCATTTAGCTACATCAGTCACAGATCAGAGATACAGCCAGAGAAGTTCTTGGTTTTCTTAATTCCTCCTCTTCATTTCTTAAGGAATTATCCTTGACTTTTTTGTTGAAATTTGGCTTCTGACTTTTCTTCTTTCCATGTTCTGGACATGCATCTATCACGACATGGGCTGTTGTCACCCTCCAGGGAATTGTCCATTTTCTCTCAGTATTATTTCTTTCCATGATCTTCTCTCTGTGAAAAATGTTGTGTGGATTTTTTTTGTTTCTTTACCCTAGCTCTTCTTGTACTAAGCATCTTTCCTGGCAAAGGCAAGCTCTAAGAAATACATTTCTTGTTCCGGGAGAAAGATGAATTTATCACTAAAATAGAGACGTGCATAAGCCAGCAGCCCGATATCTGTGGCTGGCTGAGTAAAGATCCTGGGTCCGAGTACCCTTTCCCATGAGGTTTCATCTGCTTCTGAATGTTGTGCCTCTGGCCTAATCTATACCATTAAAGGCAAAACCACATAAAACTCCTTATTTTCCATGACCAAACAATATAAACATCAGGTCACTGTCTGCTTTCTTGTTAGGGAGGTATAATTCCACTGAAGTCAGATTTACACCAATATCAAAGAGAGCAAAATTAGGTTTCCCCTATAGTTGTTGTTAACCTTTATCAGCATCATCCAATAGTACTGAGATGGTAGCGTTAGCAAACAAAACACAAGGCTGGTCTTCAATAGCCATTCTCTCATTTACTTTTTGCTGATTTATCGCTTCACTAATGACAAAATAGATTTTCCCATTAGTTTATTATTATTATTTATTATTGGTATTAGTGTTATCCTGAAAGAAAATGAAAATAGAGAACTGACCTCATCTCAGCACAGCATATTATTTTCAGGAGTTCAGAAACACTGCACAAAATGGACAGTTTCCATTTCACCAATGCTCAATCACTGGCATTTGTCTTTTGTATCCCAGAGCAATTGCATAACTCTAATATTGACCTTAACCAGAGCCCTTTGTTTCTCACCCTAACAGCCAAAAGCATTAAAAATGTGTGTTTACTTAATTTGTCCTGGCATGCAGTGTAATTACAAGCAGTTTGTTTTCTCTGTTGTAAAATATGGGCTAGAGAAGGAATAAAGTAATGTGGAAAATTAACATTGTGATGTACTGTATAGTGGAATAACACTAAAAACACTTAGCTGTGTTAGTACTGGAGGTGCTATTTGTGTTGTGTGCAAGAGCAATAAAGAATTAAATGCCTCTTTCTAAACTATATTTGCATGATTTTCAACTGCAGTAAAATTAATCTGAGCTGCCTCCAAGTACGAAAGAAAAAAATCAAAGTGCAAATAGAACTGAGCAGCACTCATGCAGCCTTTAAAGTTGTACTTTTCTATGCTGTGAATTCCAGCGCACCATTTACTGATGTCTGTGATTCTTACAGAACTGGACCAGGCAAATACATTTAAACATCCCTATGCTGTGTATAGCACTCACCAAAGCTGTGCCTTTGGCACAGTTATGGCCATGTCAACAGGACCTTTCTGATGTGACAGCAGGTCTGGGCACAGAGGGGGCTGGTGTGGCAAGGTTGTTTTCTGGGATATTTTCCTTCTTTGTGTCTGAGTAAATATTGCATCCAAATCTATCATTATTCCACATCTCTGCTAATTCCTTCTATGAAAGATTCACTTCCTCCACTCTCCCTCCTTTAAAAATCTGTCATAATTACAAAAGTATAAATATCAGTTAAAGCCATGAGAGTTAGGAGAATATTGCCTGTTTGTACCAAAATAACCAAGAGAAAAAAACACACCTTCTCTCTCAAATATTTGTTATTTTTTTTTTACCTCTGCTTTCCTTTTCATACTTTCTATAAGTTTAGATCTTGAAACAATATGAGTTCCATTTCCCACCATTTATGTACATTTGAAATATCAAAAAATTAAAATAATGGGGAAAAAGCAGATGAAATTACTCCATTATGACTGTAAAAGGAAATTTTTGTTTCCTTTTTTTTTCCTCGAGAAAGGTTTTCCCTCAGAGATATTTGTTAAAAAAAAGACCTCTGGGTAAAAGCAAACATTTGAGCCCTTTGTTGCTACCTTTTTTTTTCCTTTTTATGGAGAACTACCCCATGCAAAGAGGTACACTGAGTTCCTAATGTGAGACAGCCACTCTCTCTTTGTAGAATGGGATGCTCAGTCTCCTTGTTCTGGCCTCTGTGCAAAAGGGTTTATCCACTCTGTCATCTGATTCATTTATATTTTTTAATAACAAGTTGGGATGAACCTGGAAGACACAGCAGCTTTTAACAGCAGTTGAGAAGAAATCCAGCTTTAGCCTACTGGAGCTAGGAAAGTCATTAGATTAACCTCTCTTGACAGGTCAGGCTCAGCAAATATTCTTAAAAATAACTCTTCCAGTAATTTATGACCTTTGGGGAGCATAATCAATAGTGTTAAGAGGAACGGCAGCCAGACAGCACTTCCTAGTAGGAGAAAGTTTCTTGTCTTTGTAATGTTTGCATTCTGTCTGCTTGTATGCAATAAGACTGACTTGCCAGTGATATCATCCCCCTTTTACTCCATCAGTTTTGGAGACATACATTTTTATTGTCAATTTACCGTCTCCTCTGTTATTTCATACAGTATCTAATTCCAACAAAAACCAATGCACAAATGTGATTACAAAGTAAAGGGAAAATGCACAGTTCATTTTCTCCCACATTCCCTCTAACCTCTCTGGATCATTTGAGGGAGAATGGTCCTCTGCCCCAGGATGTCATAATGCAAAGTCTTAAACATATACTTCATTTTAATGCATGATGAGCTACTCATAGTGCTTAATTAAGCACATTCTTACATCCTCCTAAGAGCAGCACCGAGGGGCATCTCATGCTCTCTGTATTTTTTTTTTTGTAAGACTGGATAAACTATGCAAGATTTGAACATGCAAGTGACAACAATATTTCTGTATTTGTTAGTAATTTTAATGCATTTTATCACCAGTAAGATTTCCTCTAGCTTTTTATATAATAAAGAGCATTGTCCTGGCTATTAAAAAATAGAGCCATTCCTTAAAGGCTTTTTTCTTTTTTTTTCTGAAACTGGAGACCCTCA
>VYZX01031131.1:53419-133885 GCA_013401335.1 Brachypteracias leptosomus | reverse complement strand
TGGGAAGCGCAGCGGGGACGGCTTGATTGACAGCAGGCATCTCCAATCGAGAGGAGGGAAAGGGGGGTAGGTGGGGTTTTCCTCGTGACGTAAAACAGGAGGGAAGTGGAAGGGGTGAAGGCGGTGGGTGGGGCAGGCATCGGCCAATCAGCGCCGGGGGGGTGGGTGCGCGCGCGGCTGGGTGAGGGAAGCGGCTAGGGGCAGAGTGGGGCCGTTGTTCGCGGGCGGCGAAGGCCTGTGTTCCTTGCGGAGTCCGGGCCTGCTCGCTGCCGCCGCTGTGGGGACACGACCCTCAGGGGACCGGCGGGGGGCAGGAGGTGCGGGCGGGGTCCCCAGCCGGGGCGCTCTTCACGCCGCGGGCGCCCTGCCCCGCCGGCGCTGGGTTTGGGGCCCAGGGGGCTATGCCAGAAGAAGATTCGTGGAGAGAAGGAGGCTGTTACGGCTGCAGGCCTCCCCAGGGACCGAGGCACGCCTCCGCACTTGGGGCCGGGCCGCGGGCGCGCTGAGGCAGCCGGGGATGCCGGCTGCGGGACAGGGCAGGGGCTTGCCTGGGAGTACTAAAGCTGCTGGGGGACCAATAGCCGCGCTCGGTGCTTTCTACAAGCCATTAGCAGCCGCCCACCGAAGCTGGAGATGATCCTCCCGGGGGAAACCGCTAAAAGGGCGTTTAACCGTGAGCAGAGCGGAGTCACGGCAGCGTGCAAGTGTTGATGCTGTCTTCTAAGTGCTTCTGACTGCTTTTTTTTCCCACCCGCCTGGCACCTCGACGTTTTGGGTCTTCACAACTCCGGATGAATTTGGCTCTTAGGAGTTCATGTTACCATGGTGTGCTTCCTCACACTGAGTCACGGTCTTTTTGCAGGCTGAAGGCACAAAAGTACCTGAAAGAAGCACGTGCTTAACTTTCAAGGAATTAATATTAATGGAGTAACTAATTCTTCTCTTTTGTGCAATTTATATGGTCTAGGCTATGAGAATAGAGAATTATGACTGCTGCAACATACAAAAATGATGATTGTGTGTGCAGTACACAGTTGCGTTAAAGTCTGGCTTTTGCTCAGTCCTAATTCCATATATGAATGGTCCCCCTTTTGAACAGCAAACGTGGGATGCCTTAGCTTGTAGTCATTCATGTAGAGATAAGTTTATGCACATCAGCACATTTCTTCTCTACTACACAGTTTTAGGTACCAATTCAGCAAATAAGTATTTGTAGTATTTTAAATACACACTCAAGTTTCAGTAGCTGTGGTAGGACATAAGTACTGTGAAATAACCATACACATTTGTTAAATGCCTGCATTAATTGGAGCTTAATCATCATATGTATAAACCATAAATCAAGAGCCAAGTGTAGATTATAGCTTTATGTGAACATAAAAGAAGACTTAAGACTGGAGACCTGTTCAATAGAAACTATTGTCTGTGTTTTCTTCTGTCATTCTTTCCTTTTTTTCCTTTCCCCTGTCAGCACAATCTCTACTAACATGTAATGTATGATTACTTGTGCACCTCCCTTTTTTTTTTTACTTTTGTGAAATAATCTTTAGAAACAGAGAGTAAAAGAATTCTTTTCTGGATACTTTAGATTCAATTCTGAATACTTAGTATACTTAGAAATGGTAGGGGACAAGTTATATACTGTTACCTTTCTTGTGGATGTATAGACTTTTTACTTCTTTTTTTTAATCTATGATACAAAATCCATTTTGCAGACAAAACAGCACGCTTCAGGCACTTGTCTTTTAAACTGCCACCTCATCTATTCCTTGCAGTAAGGGAAATCCTTACCTAGTTAATTCACATTTCACTTCATGGCCCACAGCTTCTATTGAGAGAACACTGAGGCCCAGACCCTTTATCAGTGTTCCTCTGTTCCTGCCTGTCCTCCAACAGCTGTCATTTTCCTCTGCACCCATTTTTAGAAAGTAACACTGCCCAGTGTGTCCTGTACACTGTTACTGGCAACTCAAACCCTGCTGCCTGTTCCCAGCTTAAAAGAGTCTACCTTAAAGTTTCATCAATTGAGTATTTTGGAATTTATTCATGAAAAGCCTTATGTAAGTTCTAAATAACGTAAAAATATTTCTCTGAGATTTAAAATATTCTTCTCCAAGATTACTAAGCTTTGGAATGGCTGCCATGCTGTTTAAAACTGTTGTAAAGATCTGTTGGCAGTTGAAATTAATAACTCAAAGGCCTTGGTAATAATAGGTGTAGTCTTGCGTGATGGGATATTCAAATCAATTGCACTAGAAGATACTTTCAGACCATATCTTCATGTATCACTCATAAAAGAAACATTGGTGAAATCCAAGTCAGGCAAACAAAAAGAAACTGTTTTATTCTCTCAAATAAATGAAAAGTATTTTTAGTTGTTGTTTTCTTTTGTCTTTTTAATGGAACTTTTCTGTTTTGGAAAAGAATCAGCAGCAGCTCTGTGAACCAGCTACAGTTTCCCAAACTGAAATGGTAGTATTTGAATTCATGTACACTTGAAGTCCGTGGAGTTACATGGATGTATAAAACCGTTGGAACACATGGGACTGGGATGTTTGGAGCAAAAACTGAAGGTGAGAGCTCAGACTGGCAATCTGAAATAGCTACGTTTGAGGAGGCTGGAGATTGTCCTTCCCAGCTCTCTGCATATACTGCTTCCTACACAGCTGTCGGAGCTGCTCTGAGTCAGCTTCTGAACCCCTGGTTTTCAGAGTGTATTTAAAGGCACACAGCAACGATACCAGGTTATATGCTGCTGGTTTCAATTCACAAAAGTCTGAGGTGTCCACAGAGGATGTTGTGAATAGTAATTTTATGCCAAGCTATTCCCACCCTTAACTCAGAGCCCTCAATAGGCACTGGAGCATTGATTCTGCAAACCCCCACATGTGTCTCCAGCTTGGCTTGGAAGAAAGCTCATTACCATTCACAATCATCATTCAAAACGGAGAAGCAATATTCTGGAAGAGATTTAAGTAAAAGCCACATTTGCAGTTTGCTTCATTCAATCACAGAGATTTATTTCCTGCACCTCCTTAGCATCTTTTTACGCAGGGGCAAGACCTTTGGAAAGCTGAATGAGAACATGACTTATCATTAACTTGCAGAATTCTGGCCAGCTTGGCTGGGAAGTGTGGTGCTTCAAGTACAAGGTTGCTACCAAGTTTTTGCTACAGGGAGTTGCCTGGTTGCTGGCAGATGAGGAGTTAACTATAGCTCTGTTTTCCCATGCTTGGAGGCCAAGCTACAAGAAATCTGGCTATTCTCAGAGACAGTGGGAGGAATATTTTAGTAAAGAGGATGCTCAACATGAGTGAACCCTCAGCCAGGAAGGTTTGTGGAGAAAGGTTATGAAAACTTTTATTTCCTTCTCAAAATGAAGATTTTTAAGGAAAAGCCCTGTTGGCTGCAGCCATGCTTATATTTACTACTGCACCATTCCGACAATTTTTTGGGGTATTTCAACTAACTTAAAATACTTTCTGGGCTAAGGCTGTGCCCTTTCAAGCATCCATGGAATTAAGTTTAAGCGCTCGGACTGTCCCACCAAAACCAAGTGACCTATTCACATACTTCAGGTTAAACCGTGTGTTTATATGTTCTGTGGTCTGCACCATCGAGTTATTAACTAGCAGAAGTGTTCCCAAGTCTTTTGCTTGATAAATCCTTAAATAGTATAGCATTGGTTATCTCAGGGACCATCTGTCACCTTCCTCCCAGAGCAGGATTTGAAATTCTGGGATTGGAACTCGGGGATTAGTTGGCAAGGCCTTCTTTGTAAGGGCTCTGAGTTCGATTTCCTTTGACATACCTATGGATACGTCATTACAGTCTTTCCAGGCAAAGCTATGTGTATGGGTATGTGCAGGCAATGCATTGTTAAAAGTGGCTCTGATTCATGGTGTTATTTTAAAAACTTCTTAATTGAATCTTCTGTCAGACAATCCAGCATGATTGTGTTGCAAATAAAAAATGTTTTTTAAGAAGTTTGTACACACAGGCACGCACACATACACTGATTATCATAACTGAGAGTCCAGTTAAAGTGTATCTCAAATTTTAACTCCATAATTCTGCCTGTCTTGAACTGCCATTTTGGGTGGAAACAATGCTGGCTGAGAACTCAACAGCAGACTTTCTGGCTCAGTAAGATGCAAAGCATCCCTTAGGGTTATAAGTTTACAACTAAGCTTTCAAAGTCATTTAACATCTTTGCCATAATGACATTTCCTTAGCAAAAAGCTACAGAACATGAGCATATGTGTATTTATTAATCTGTTCCCTGCACTGAACATTTGTTTGCCTTTTATATATAAAATGGGGAAAGATCCTCAGCAAGACGAGTGGATTCACGGTGTTTCTAAATTTAACAAATTGTATTCACTGGAATGCAAAAAAAGCCCACAACAACCAGCCACCACCGCTAACAACAAAAATCCCTGTAGCCTTTCCTCTACCACTTTCCAAATGCTGTTGTCTGTGGCAACCCAGACCTTTGTAAATGCCAGCGAGCACTATCCTCAGCGTTACAGTCTTCTGTAAAGATTGTTCAACACGGCATTTCAAAAATCAAAGGGAACTATTTCTGTTATGCAGTGCTTGCATATAAAAGCAAACACCTGGAAGCCTGAGTTCTTTCAGAAATAATTCCTAATGCCTAGTGAAGGGAATTAAACAAACAGCAAGGTTTATTCTGTTAGCTTCTCAGCAGGCTAACAAGAATTACTGCATGCTAAGAATCAACTGCTCTTGGAAACTTAATGAGTGTGGCAGCCAGAAAAGTACAGAATGTAGCTAAGAGATGTAAACCAGATCTATAGGCTGTAACAAAGAGAAATGAAGAAAATTGAGAAATCTCTCTGTAAATCCAAGGTGGAAAGGGTTTGCTGTACCAGGGTTTCTGAGCACTTTGATGTTGTAGAATACTTTCTGTAAGGAATTGGTTTTGCGTCCCAAATTGTAATTCTATTCCCTTGTAACTCCATTCCCCTTGGAGAATAATAGCAGAAAAGTATTTTTATGTTTTCATCTGTTCTGTGATTTAGCAACGGGAAACCAAGAGCCAAGCCTGCCGAATAAATAGCCAGTTCTCTGCAGCCCACTAGCAAGCGAGCTGGCACCTATCACCTGCAAATCTGTCCTCTCTCACCAGGCTCAATTTCAAGCTTTACCTTCTCAGGGGCATTTTTTAAACCTTTTTTGCAAAAGCAGAATAAGCGCTATTAGTAAGGAGGAGTCTTAATTATAATCAATCCTTCCACCCCCCAGGTAATGAAGGAAATCAAGTCACATGCACTTGTGGATACTCCTAGTTTGTGATATAGGTTATGCAGCTTTTGTGTGCAGCTGGTTCATGTTTTCAAGTTTTTCTCAACTGTTTTGAGAACTGCAAAAGAGACTTATAAGAGACAGCTGTGGTTCTTATGTAATAACATGATTCCCAGAGCTGGATCTTTGGGAAAAAAAATTAAAAGTAAGACTTGAAATAAAGTCATAAATGTGTCTAAGCACACAGAAGAGACTGACATGAGCTTTAGAGAGATGTAAATAATGTTTATAGTAATTTAGTTATTTGTCTTTTTGTCTGTGACATCCAAAAAGATTTATTTTTGCCAGCAGATGAAATAAGTGTTCTTACTGAGATTTCAGCAGTATGGACCTCCATGCTAAGACTAGTCTGCTTTGGGGAAATGTGCTGCCTTCCCTATAACAATAGAGCTGTAGTGGTTTAATTAAAGCAGCGCAGTAATGCCTGTGACTTTTCCTGATGTAGATGTACTCTTAGTCACGATGGTAACGACAGTGGCGCTTGTTCCACTGTGGCAGAAATGTGACATTATAGCAAAAGCTGTCTGTCATAGGTCACCGTCTAGAGCAGGGTCCCAGTGTTTCCCTGCTTTTGCAGGGACGGAGCACCTTTGGTGACCTGACTTGCTCTCCTTCCAGCGGATCTGACACCACAAGTCACCAAGCACAGACCGTGCAGCAAGCTCGCTTAATCCTACCCAGCAAACACATGAGCCACAGTTTGCGTTTCAGTCTGTAAATTGTTCTTTTGTTTTGCAGGCTTTACTGAACACAGTTTTATTTCATGTGACTGTGCTATTTATGGAGGAGTAAATATTGCCGGGGGTCTATTTAAAAAGACCAATGACCTGGATTTTTTTCCATTTGAATTATCTCCAAGAGTCAGACATGTTTAACAACTGATTTTTTTTACCCTTGTTGCTATAGATTGCAATCATTTCTAATACCTTAGATCAACACCAACTAAAAAGACAAAGATTATGAGATAAATAAAACATCATGTAGTATGAATGTGATTAGACAGTATGTGACCTTGCCATTTTTGGAAGAGATAAATTCCATCCTGAATTACCAGTTATCAACATAGCATGTTTTTAACCTCTGAATAATTACCTTTTCATACTGTTATGGTAATTTCAGTTCTTAACTCTGGTTTGTTACTTCTATTATTTATTTACCTTTTTCCAAGTGTGCTTCCACATATTATAAATAAATAAACAAACCATGTTTTCAGGAAGCAAAGATGTAAACAGAGCCAATGTTCTTCTTGCTGTTCTTGCAATCTAAATAGCAGTATTGCTTTACTATATAAGGAGCAGAAAGTTAAACATTGCCAAGAAAATAGTGCTATCTTTTCACTCTCAAGAAAAAGCTTAGTGAATGCAAACAGGTAGCCAAATATCAGGAATATTAAATATGTTTGAGTATTCTTAAAAGATAAGCAAGCCATAGTTTTTAATATAGAACTTCTTTAACAGTAGAAAATGAGTTGATCACAGTAAGTATAATGGCCTCCAACCTGAAATTTTGCCATAGACATACTTATCTTCACCCAGTCATGTAAAAGCATAAAAAAATACAATTTTTATACTGAATGCCATTCAAGATATGTTCTAAAGTTTGTGAGGTTTCTCATGCCATTACAAGATGCCCTGGCTTCAGTGCAAAGCCAGCTTCAGAAGTCACAACCCACTTCTGCCCTGGAGAGGTGGAGCAGAATGGGGATGGGGTTCTCTCAGGCCAAAGCCATCATCTCACCTGACTGCATTTCTTCAAAATCCTGTCTTTATTGGGAAAAGACCATACTGGACAACACTTAAATAATTCAACACTCTTATGAATTGAATGGTGAACACATCTTTAATATTATCCTGGCTCAAACCACACCATGCCATGGAGTAGCCATGCTGTACAAGTCACCTGTGCACAAGTCATACCAGTCCTGCCTAGTGCTTCAGGAAAATGCCAAGAAGCAATGGCAGAAGTTCTTGTCCTCTTGATGTCATAGGAGAGACAGTTAGTTCAAGGTGTTGGGAAAAATATTCCACATTGCTAGTCTAATAGAAATTTGCATTGACATTTCTTCAAATGAAACAAAACCGAATCCTTGGAAAATATATTTTACAGAGAATAAAGCTGGTTTTGAAGATTTTCCACTCGAGCCCACCACTGATTACTTTGACCTTCTGTTTAATGTCCCTTTTCAAACATCAATGTTTACCAGTAGGTTATTTCACACTTTAAAAAGACACTGTCTTCCCTGAGTCAAAATTGTTACTGTGAAATGAACTCTCTCAGTCACATCTAGAGCCTCCATTAAGATGAGCTGTACAAGTGCTGCTTCGTTCTCAGCTGTAACATATGTTTTCAGTTCTCATTTGTATTACTAAGCAAGAGTTTTCCGATTCTAACTGAAACCATCTTTTAAAATTAAATTAGCTAGACCCTAATTACCCAGCATTGATCAGAACAGATTGCAACGACTACATATACTACCCCAGTCTGTCTTTTTGTTAAAAAGCTGCCAGTTTTTAAGGAAAGAAAAGAATTCAGACTATATTCTGTCTTAATAGACCTCATAAATGTTTGAGGTGCAGCAGAATGATTATAATATAACCAAGCAACTGCTGTAATTACTTTCTAGATTATTTCTCACTGATTAATAAGTTAAAACATAAAACAGACCTTAAAGGAAAAATATGCTAAACTATTTGGTAGTATGGTACCTCATATAGGGGTATCTCCGAATCTTCTTCCATTTTTCCCCTTCTTTAAAAACTGGTGGCATTATTCTTCTCTACTGTAGTTTTCAGAAGTCATAAACCCACCAAAGTTGTCAAAGTTACATTGGCTTAAGATATACTAACTTAAGTCACTAAGGACCAACTCCTCAAATGAGCCTGACGGCCAGATTTTATGATTAAAAAAATGTAAATATGCAGGAATGCATTTTTCTGCAATTAAAATTTATTTTTAAATATCAGTTTTTCTTTAAAATCATCGTTTAAGTGGTTGTCTGGAAAACAAAGCTGTCCATTTTCTTACAGAAAAGGTAGGCAGCCAAAGTACAAGCTGATCTGTAAGTAAGGCTTGATGCTGTTCTGAGAGAACTGGTTCTAAAGGCAACTCCCTGCCACAGTTAAAAACATTAAATGTATACAGGGATGGGACTGGACTAAGACTATACATATATATGATCTTAAATATATATATAGGATATATATATTTATATATTCTGAAATATATATGCTTCAGACCAGGCTATCTTTACCTCTTTGAGTATGCTGTTGGCCTGGGTTAGACATCTTGTGAGGCTAGCATCCATCTCCATAGCCATTGCCTGTCTGATTGCTTCTAGTGTTCTACCACCACATTATGTTAAATGTCAAATTTTGATTTAATTTTATATTGTACATTCTATTCTGGTTATTCTGTTAGGATTAAATGAAGTTCAAGTCAGTCCCTTGGTCTGACAGAATAAAAGGGTCTACAGTGTTCCTTTGCACTGTGCCACTTCAGCAGCTCTTTGTTGGGTTATCTACCTAATAATTGCAGAGTTTGGTGTCAGGTCTTCCAGATCCATGCAATCCTTAACACTAAATCTCTCCATCAAAACCAGGTATTTGCTGTGCCCTTCTAAAAGTTAAGGAAATGATCCTATGGATTCTGTCCTGCTGTGAGCAGAGTATCACACAAAGCACTGGTTCCCAGCCTTTCTGTTGCTGATGCTCATTGATGTTCACTCCTCAAGTTGTGCCCTGTTGGACTGCACACACTGCCTCCTTCCTCTCCTAGCTGCCTTCAGCATCTTTGTGCTGCTTCTTGTCTGTGGGGCTGCTGCTGTCTCCTCCCCCTTTTTCACCTGTGTAGTGTCCTGCTCTCCCACCACTTCCACCGGCTGCAGCCAGTATGATTTCTGGCCCCAGCTGGAAAATTCATGAGTCTGTCCTGAACTTTCTCTGCCCAGAGCTGGCACAAGTCCCACAGAATTTATCAGCCTTCTTCACATCTCACCTGTGCCACAGACGTTCATTAGTTGGGAACCAATGCAACAAAGTGTAGTACGTTTCCTGGGTCTACTCTGCTTGTCTTAAAATAATAATGATTGAGAGAGCTTTCATAAGAAAAATAAGTGCAATTACCTTTTCCATAGGATGCATCACACTGTCACTGTATCCACAGCCTTCTTGCATCTCCACTGCTTACGGAAGCTTCTTGACTTCTGGGGAGCCGCCAGTGGGGCACATCTTTGAAGCAGCTTAGAAATTTATGAAATAGGAAAGCATTTCATATCTTATAATCTAAGGCAATCAAAGAAAACCATAAATGGGTTTGAATATGTATTACTTTGTAGATTAAAGACATTTAATATGCATTTATCACCAGTTAGCATCAATGCACCTGAGCTGATACTTGATAAACAATGTGTGAAAAATAAGACAGAAAAATGTTAGGTGTTCTTTCAACACAATCTTTGGTAAAACAGGATCTTCACTGATCCCAAAATACTCAGTGCTATCATGATTTCAACAGTATGAATTAAAAAAGTAGACTTTGTTGCATAGACCTTGTTGCTCCTCTCTAACCTAAGAATGATTACTCTGACTTTTGGATGTTTATGGCTATTAATAAGCATTACTAGTAAGTTTGCTGAGAGGAGAGTTTTTAAAGTACTGTTGTTGTGCCCTGAATTTCTTGTGCAGTATGTTTTTATTCTGTCCATGTCAACAGCTGTATTGCACCATGTGTCAGGTGTCGTGCTGTGAGAGCCGCCCCTGTTTTTCCACTGTGCAAAATGAAGAGTTCAGAAAAAGATGAGGGTATAGTTAAAAGATGACTTCCAGTTTTATTCAATACAGGCATAGTTCATTATTACTCTGTATCACACTGATGGGATAGAAGATGGGATATTCACTAGATTTCCAAAATAACATAGACAAATTGCTATAATAACAGCATATATATGATTTCTGAGGTTGGAAATTACCCATTTGTACCTCCAAATGTATGTTCTAGATAAAAACTGCTTTCTATCCTCATCAATTTTTACCACAGAGGTTTCAGAGGATGTATAAGGTCTTGGCTTTTTATTTTAAAAGTGTCTTCACTGTAGCCTGGTGTTGGAATGTGCCACTGTCTATGCATATAATTACTAACCACTACAAAACTCTATTGTCATTTAAATAGTGTTTGTTTGTCCAACAGAGCAGTGGAGATTTCAAACACTGATATTTGGTTCTGTAGTTTTATTATTATCATTGACAAGCTTTACTGTAGGGAAAAAAAAAAAGGGTGAAATTTCAAAATCATTGCTACTGAAGTCTTACTTAAATATTGGTGTTAATTGACTTGGCTGGCAGCTGCTCTTTATGGAACTAAAGTAGGCTCAGAAATAAGTGCCGCAATCTGTCTTATCCCTTTTATTCAACATCTAAACTCTATTCGATCCCAGATGTATGAGGTGGCCAACATGTTCTGCACATCTTATGAATTTTGGACAATGTTATTACGAATGTCGTATTTTTAGTGTGGGACAGACCATTTGCTGACTGAGTCTATACCACATACTTGTCAGAGTGATGAAGAGCCATTAACTTTAACCGTTGTACCAGATAAAGTGGAAAAACAGGAAGAAAGAACAGAAATTAAGAGAATGATGTCCTAGAGGGACTCACAGAAGGAACAATCAGGAAGATTTGTGAGGTCCTTCAAAGGTTTTGAATGGGAAAGAAAGGCAATTTTTTGAAGCAGGAGAAAACAGATGTGATTTAACTATGAGAACCTACAATGTCAAGGAAATGAACCTTGTGTTTGAGGAGAAGCAGTGAGATGCAAAAAAATTGCAGATATGCTAGAGAATGTCTGACGTATTGCTAAATAACACTGTGGAAACCAAGGCTTGGAATATATCATTAAAGTTTATTATTCTGTGCATGACTGTAATTTTTTTGCAAGCTAAATGCAGTCACTTGTTTTAGACTTCAGTATAAAGCCTACATGGGTATGGACCCTGCTTTGCACAGACATCCAGAGACTTACACACAGCCTGGTCCTACTAGGCTGCAGGCACCTACCTGAAGCACCTAAATGTTAAGCCTGCTAACCAAGGCTCTCTCTAGTTGGTGGAGTCAGCTAGGCACTCTGTAGTGGAAAGTCACATCTCATGTGGGCTGAATTGCCTGTCTTTCTACATTGACTAAGAAGTAGCTTACCTTGGCCATCATCCTGTGTAAGTGCTGGGTATGATGAGCAGGCCTTTGGCTTCTAAAGGTCAAAACATCTACAAAGCTGTAGCTATAGAAAAGGATTCATGAAGAACACTGGGAACCTGACACCATGACTATAGAAGTAAATTAAACAGTGCAGGGACTGTTCTCAGATACTGGGACTCTCCCATCTCTATTGCTATGTCACTGGAACTGCTCTTGGCCCAGGCTGACCTTCCCAAGACCTAGTACATCATGCACAAGCCATGCAATGTTTTTGAGGGTAACAATGTGTTGTTAATGCCAAGAGTTGGTTTCCAAATAGTTTAATTTATCAGAATAGGAGTAGCCTTAATCTGTGAAACACCTGGAAATCAGTTTACACCCATTTACATTATAAATTTGCACAGTCTACAGCTATACCTTGGCCAAGTCACTGTTACTTCAAACTGCAAAACCTCTATGTGCTTTGCTTCCCTCTCTTTGACTGTTCTCCCTTTATGAAGGGACGCTTCCTAGGCACTGTCTTTTTGTTTCTTATGCCTTAGAAAGTAGGTGCCACGGACCAACCACTTTATGCTTTCGAGGAGTATTACTGTGGGTCTGAAGAAACTTGGAAGTCTGAGCAGATGACGAGAGGAGACTGTCAGCAGCACTTGGAGGAGTGAAGTTACTGGATTTATAACTAGAATGTTAGAATGTTCTGTTTATCTGAGTAATGATATGCATGTTATTTGAAGTTATTTTTTCTTTTGCTAGATAATACAAAGTGAAAATAGTTTTCATTAATTTCTTTATTTCCCCTCTTGTTCTTTTACGATCATCCTAATTTCTAATAATTGTTTTGGGCTATTTTCTTAACTCCATTACATTAAATAAATTCATCACATTCAGTGAAGACATACTGAATTTTGTTAGTTGAAGATCTGGCAATTTCTTTAGTATTTTCTTAGTAAGTTTCTTTTTTCTGACTCTCTCACCCCCCTTTATTGTATTATCTTTGCTGTTTTCACTGGCCACTGATCTCTTTTAACTGCAAACAATCTATCACTGGGAAGTGTAGCATTGTATGATTTAGTGTTGCTTTTAGCTCTACAGACCAGAGTTACAATTCTTTACATTACTTTCATAGGTCATATTGTGCTGACTGTCTTTAAGCAGATTGCATGCTGCTATCATTTTGGTGTGTCTAAACATTAATAGACCCTCAGAGGAGTACTTAGTTTTAATAAGTTTAAGTAAGTTTAATAACTTGGTAAGAAAAGAAATCTTTTATGGGCCAGGTAACTGAAGCGGTAGAAGCTATTTTCCAAGGCACAAGCATATGCAGGTAAAGAGGTTTTATTTAGTGCTCTTTGGTAAAGGTTTGTGGTTCTGTGAGGAAGGACATTAAAAACAGAGAAATCGAGATAAGGCAGTAAGAAAGTGATGGCCATAGTCACAGAAGTACCAATAGTCTGGCAATGTTACAAATATTTTTATTTTTAAAAATAGGACCACTGGGGAGAGTGCTAGCTATAAAGTAGATTGGATTTGTGAACAAAGTCTATCTTTCCTGCTGCTTGATTCATTTTGCATTCAGAGACGTAGGATTTTTTTTCCTTCTTTTTAAACAGACAGGAGTGAACAAAGTAATTTTGGTCCTAATTTCATCTTCTAGAGAAAATAAACTATATATTCCCAAATCTAGTTAGCAAATGGTTAAATGAAGCAGCATGCTATTCTAATAGTTGCCATCCAGGTTCTGAAACTTTCCAGTTTCCTTCCTCCTCAACCAATCTGTCAAGAATTGGTGATTTTGGGCTTTCCCAAGGGCACAGACCACATCCTCCTGTGGCTGGTACCATAAGGTGTGCTGCTTTCTTGGTGATTAGGGTAATTCTCTGCAGAAGATGCCGGTGGGGCTGGGGAAGGCAAGGAAATACATTTTTTAATGATGTTTTCAAAGTTAGAAGATGACATTGTCAGATGACTGCAAACTGGTGCTAGTACGCTCACCAGATTTCTCTTGCTGCTCCCTTCAGTGCTAAGGATTAATGGTTTTCTAAGATTCTTGTTCATCTTCTGTGGTGGGTTTACCCTGGCTGGGTGCCCGGTGCCCACCCCTAGTCCCTCTATCACTCCCCCCCCCACAACCCAAACCTTCGTCAGCAAGGCAAGCAGGGAGAGAGTAAGATGGAAAAGAAGAAGAACCCGTGGGTTATGATAAGAAGCAGGTTTAATAAACAGCAGAGAAAGCAAGGTCGCGCGCGCGCGAAGCAAAAGCAACAAAGCCGTTACTCTCTACTTCCCATCCGCAGGTGGTGTTGGGCCTGTCCCGGGAAGCAGGGCTCCAGAACGCGTACCGGTTGCTCGGAGGACAAATGTCTTCCCAGGATCCCCCCGTCCTCCTCCCTTTATAGTTGAGCTGACGTCATATGGTATGGAATATCCTATTGGTCAGCTCGGGTCGGCTGTCCGGGTTGTATCCCCTCCCAAATCTTGCCCCCCCACACACACACCCCGTCAAAACAAGGCTGTGTGTTATCAACACCTTCTGGCTTCCAGTACTGCAGCATGAAGGCTGTATGGGGAAAATCAGCTCAGACAGACCCACTACATCTTCACAGTGGAAAACTACTTATGCTCTTCTGTTTTCATTCATTACTGCATGTGAGTTAGAGGCATATAAAGGTCTAATTCAAAATAAATTTCCAAATAACAATAAAGCAGTAGGATTATATTTTTTTTGCATGAGAGCCTCAGAATGATAATCTACAGATTATGTGAGCATCAGGGCTTATTTTAGAATAGTATAATGTTGTCACACTATAATGTCAGTGTGATGCATTTGAAACTATTAGACATTAAAATATTGGCCTCTTGGCAACATTTTATTGCAAACTTCATCTCTGTTGCTGTGACCTTTAACAGTGATCTTTCTTCTGTAGATTAAAGAAAGGAACAACAAGCTGCACAGCAGAACTAATGGGGCCTGGTTTCCTATAATAGGTGTCCAATGACCTACAGCACCTTACTAGCCACAGATGCCCTCTGTGAGTCCTTATGACCTCCCTGGTGCCCCAGCACTCCTGTGGGCAGGATGCAGATGGTGCAGTGGCTGACTCTGAGCTCTGCTGCATGTTGACCAGCCAAAAACCCCATGGCTGTTGAGCTCTCATAGCGATCTCTTCTCATGCTGGAATAACTGCTGTGGTCTCCCCACCACAACCCACACACTGATTTGCATGACATTTGGAAAAGCTTTTATCTTTAAGACCTCTGCACTTCTGTCAGATGTGGTTAAAATTGTCCAACAGACTCAGAATTTGTTGTAGGTGCACATCTAACGGACATACTAACAGACGGTGTGATTGCGTAAGTCCCATTTCCTTAAGAAAGCAGGCAAAGATGTAGCTGTCATTAGTTTTTTTCCAGGAGTAATAATAAAACCTCAATTTTACAAACTAGCACATCAGTCAATGTGAGACTGGGGTTGATAAGCAGGGAAACTGAGAAACGCAGTGCTGGGACACAACCACTTGTTGGGTCATTGCCCAAGTCAGCCCCACAGGGCTCTGAACCTTTGGCCTGACCCCCCCTGTAGACTCGCAACTGGCCTGAGCTACACCTCACCTGTGCCCAGCCCTAGCCACCATGACTGCTATTGAGCCATGGGGTTCCCTGGGGTCTATCCCTCAGGTGTACAAGACCTGGCCACCATGGCTGCCCTTAAGCCAAGGTGCTCCATGGGGCCTGTGCCTCGGCTTACACAGGATCTGCCCCCATCGCTCCCTTGCAGCTCCAGGGTCACATGTGGGGCAGATCCCAGCTCTGCTGGATTCTAGAGGGTGGACCTCTTGTCCACCCTCTGGACTCTTCCACAGGGTGCAGGAGAGGTCATTAGTCAGACATGGATAATCTTTGTTGTGTACCCAAGAAATATTAACTTCTCAGCAGTAACAATATCCTGACTTTCAGGGATGGTCTCAGACTGGGTCATCCCCTCTATGAAGCACAGTGACCCTCTGCTCCAGGGTGGGATAGGGACATGGTTTTTAAAATGAAAAGGAATTACCAATGGTGGATCAAAATTTGGCTACTTTTCTGTGGCGCTGTTTCTGGTCTGAGGATAGAAGAAAAGGAGCCTGAGATATAGACAGTGCATACTGTATGAGAAAAAAAAAAAGTAGTATTGTTTGCAAAATAAACTTACAGAGCCTGCTGCTTTATTCATATGGTTAGTTTAATCAGTTAACAAATAAGTTTATCAGATTTGCCATTGCAGCTCTTTCTCTTGTTATGAATCCCTATGATTCTTATTTGTCAGGTAAAATGTTCCATTTGTAATGTAAATTATTTTATCACCACTGTGATTTTTGCAGAAGTCTTCTCTAGCATGATTTGTTTTTAATGGGGCTTTGTTGCTCTCATGGTTGAAGAATTGTAAAAATATAATTATAAAAATATAATTCTTGTCAAGATGAAGTTGCCAGCTAAATGGAATTATACCTTTCACACAAGTGAAGAGGCACCACTCCTCTGAAGATTTGTCTCAAGGAATGTGTTTGCTTAAGTCAGACCTGCTAGTTATTTGAAAAAAATGCAACTGGTTGAGGAAGATACATATGCTGGACACCCCAAATAACCCTTGTTTCTGGAGTTGCTTTCTTTCCACTATACAGCATTGCCAAATGTGTTGTGAGACTATTTGGTCATGTTTCTAAATTACATAGTTACATGACTATGTAAGAATCATTACCATTTTCCAAACTTGACTTACGGAACATGGATGCTTGAATTTGGCTTTACAAAGAACAGAAAACCTCACTTCCATATTGTGAGGGCTTGGTTTGCATGTCCCATAGAAACATCTTCAAGTCTAGTCAGTCGTGTCTACATAAAATCATAGAATGGTTTGAGTTGGAAGAGACCTTAAAAGTCATCTAGTTTCAACCCCACTGGCATGGGCAGAGACACCTCCCACTAGACCTACCTATGCAAGATTCAATGTCATCATTTATTCATAATTACCAGCTTATCTTTGAATTATATTTTTGTTAAGTCAGAGTGGACAGTGTGGAACTTTCTATCTTTTAGAGAAGCCATAATATATGTGGTAATTTTTATGTTAAAATTCACCTTTTTTTTTCTTTCTCTTGCTTTATCTCTATGTCTGGTTAGAAGATGTGTCTTTCGCAGCTTGCTACTGCCAGAGCCATTCAGGACCAAACACAGGCAGTAGCAGTGTTCCCGCAGTCTGACACCAGGAGCCAGAAGTCAGACTTATGAAATATTTTTTAGGAAGATGTCACCAGCGATGAACAGCTAGGATGGGCAGAAATGGGTTTTTAGAAATGCAAACTGGATTGTATTTTTATCTGTTAAGTCAATTTGTTCAAAGTTCAGAAAATGTAAATGCAGATAGAAACTCACTATGATTCATAGTGCATGGCCAGCACTGGTTCCTCATGTTCTAACAAGGAGCTGCAGTGATTAATATTAACTCCACTTTTATAAGAGATTAATAAAGCAGCTGGATGATGGTGCTGTTGTGTAGTTTCCACTGAATTCTGCTGCCCTTGTTTGGGTATTTTTGTGGGATGAAAGAGTGGTGTGAGCTCTTGTATGTTTTTTTTGCTTGCTTTTTTGCTTTTTTATATTACAACCTTGCACTATTTTCTTTTTGCTTTTACAGCAGCCCATTTTTCTTTGTCATTTATTTTATTTTATGATGTATCTCCTTCTGAAAAGCAGTTGGCCTCGCTTTTGTGATATGCCATCCCAGAGCATTGCTTCAGCAGTTGAAAAGATGTGCAAATTTCAAAACCTTACAGCTGCAAACAGATTTTAAACAAACAAAACAAAATCCTTGGTCTGTGCTCACTGGCTTAGTGTACAGTAACTGTACAGGAAAAAAACAGATGAGATTCCAGGGCCCAGATGAGATTCAGATAAAGGTATTGCTCCGACACATATAGTGGTGAAAACACTCCGTAATGTTGAATATTGACATCTCATGATTGATAATGGTGTGTGGAGAACACTCCTTATCGGGTGCTCACTTGAGCGTTGGCTCAAGCAGGAGAATTTAGGATCCAAACTGGCACCTTTTAAACACCCAACATATTTGTTTTTCATGAAGTGTGGGGTTCTGAGATGCAGAACTCACCTGGGGCTGCCAAGGACCCCTTGCCCAGGGCAGTTTTTCTACAAGGGCTTAAGAGTCTGCACTTCTACACTAGCCATGCAACTTCTGCACGTGGTTATTTTTATCTGTATTCCAGAATAGCTCCAGGCCCATTCCCCTGGCTGCTGGATAAGCCCACAGACATACAGTGACTATTCCAAATAAGATATGTATCAGACCTCAATACTCATATCAATTAGCACACATGACTGTGTGGATTTGTACAAACTAATATTGGGCACATAAGTAAGGTTCCTGAATTAGGAATCTATGCTCCCTCTACAGCCAGCGGAGAGAGGCAGTGGATAGAGACGGGCTGAAGTTGGATTCTCTCAACCTATTAGTGAGCAGGGGACAATTAGGCATGGATTGCATAGGAGGCTCAATTAAATGTTTGGAGTCAAATGGAGTTAAAGTTTCCACCTCTGAAAGATGCAGTAAAAGGGGAGGGAGAAAGGTAACTGTGTCACCTTGGATGAAAGGCTATTTTGCTTGCATTGAGCAGGCTGTGTATGCACAGTCATGCTAATGGAAACCAGGAATTTCACCGGAAAACTAGGCAAGAAGCAAAATAGGTAGGACAAATGGGCACATGAGTGTATAAGAGGCCTCCCAGAGTCATGGTCAGATGAAGGCAAAGGATAAGATGATATGTCACACAAGGCTATGGTCTAGAATGTTCAGCCAACACCACATTTGAGGTAAAAATTGTGGTTTGGCTGCTGCTATCTCCTGGGTTTGGCTGGTAATAACTGGAAAATGAGTGGAGAGCAGCTGAGTAATGGGGATGAGAAGACAGCTTGTGGAAGAACCAATGGGGGATGGCCAGTTTGGGAGACAGTATAGAAAGACAAAAAGCAGGTCTCAATTCTGAAGCCATGGGGTGAGGACATGAGAGCGGGAAACCTCCCACTGCTGCTTGTGCTGGAACTTCTGGGGCAGCTGGAAAGGCTAAAGCTTGTTGTACAGGCGCTGCAATTTAGCCTGCTTGTGAGGTTGTTGGGACAGGTGAGAAGCTCTAGAGCATTATCAGGAAGGCAAACAGGACCTCAACACGTCTTTGTTTCTGCTGCAAATACAGGCAAATGGATATCATGCCTGTTTTGAATTACTGGGGCACCCAAAATGTTTGCAAAACCCTTGTGAATAATTGCATTAACTCAGAATAGCACACTTGATGATTGCCAAAGTTGTAGGTAGACCATATGTTTTGTTTATGGTTTTGGTAAGATTTGTTCTACTCAAATTTGAAAGAATGCTATTTTTAATAGATTCTTGAGAACAAATGAGTATTATGTAAACATAAGAATGAAGCAACTGATTCATAGATTTGGAAGTTATCTTCTGCTGATCAGGACTGCTACTGATTTTTTTGTGTTCTTAAATATTTCCTCTTTTTATTTGGACTTCTCTGCTGTGGGTGTTGAAGTTCACTGTGACTGAATGATTTATGAGGTCCAATGGCTTTAGACAGGGAATCATCACTGGCTGAACTTTCTGAAAGCTCAGGTTCTTTGGGTCTTTCACTGCAGCGGTCTTTATGAATAATGTAGACTATCTCAATTTTTTACATTCCTTAATTTGAAACTCTGAATAATGTTCCCTGAGTCTCATTTCTGAGCAGTCATTTATTTGGGTGACTTGAGACTACAGTGACATTCTGTTGGACATTCAAATTATATTCAGATGAAGTAGTTTTCGTATCTGCCTTAACATTTTACCTCTTAACCTCCTAAATCCAGACTGCAAGTTGTCAAGGTGAGATGAATTGTTTCTATATCATGTATTTTCTTTTTGTAATGAGTTTCTGCAGGTACATCCAAGGTAAGGCTTCCCTCTAGAATGCCAGGTTATATTAAATACTCTAATGAAAGTTCCCATGCTCAGGGCTGAGCACAAACTATATATAGCACTTATGTGCTACCTGGACCCTCAAAATGAGTTTTCTTTTCAGTGTAGGGGATACATAATGCTTGCAGAGAGTGGTGGATTTCATTCCATTTATTAATCAATAAATTTACAAAGAAAAGCAGGCTGGTGTCAGCAGCAGCTGGTAGAGACCAGCCACTTTCAGGGAGTAAGTTCACTCATGAACATAAGCAGGGTTCTCTCAGTTTGTGGTTTCTTCTAATTCACACTCTAGTTACTCATCAAAACTCAGCCTTTCTTGCAGCATGTAAATTCTATTTTAAAATCAATCCTGTTCCATCTGACTGTTATCATAGGTAACAACCTGAACCACTAGTGACCTGCAGCTGGGAGAATAAGAATTGCCCAGAAACAGGGAGCTCCATTTTGCCACAGCTCAAGAAGGTGCATTGCAGAACCCCTGGCCATTCACCGTGCTTTAGAGGCATGGTATGCCTCTAAACATCACTAAGTGTGGGATCCTCCATAAATGGCCTTGGCAAGACACTGTCACAAGGCTCATTCACTGCCAGCTTTTCTCTTCATAAACAATGAAAAGAAAAGGTGAAATAGCTGGAAGATGAAGCTTTTTGCTGTGTGACTTGTTAATTTCAGTTTCCAGACATCTCTGAGTTAGGAAATGAGTCAGATGGTTATTATTTACTCATCTGCTCTGCAGTTTCTGCTGTCTTAATCATCTTGCTTGTAGCTGGGAGTCTTACTTTCATCAAAATTAAGGCTTGAAAGATGAGCAACTAATTGCAGTCTTCACTCCTTTGATTACAAAACAGCAGCATGTACAAGGCTGGCAGCCATGTTGATGCCTGGGATGATGTACTTCCCTGCAGTGTTTAGAGGGATCCCCCAAGTATTTAGTCTGTAAGGAGAGTTAGAAGAGATGCAGTTAGTAATACAGGGATATCCAATTATGAAGCTGTAGCCTAAGGCCTCCTAATGCCCTTGTGCATGGATGGACCCCAAGCCCTGCCAGCTTCTGTGCTCATGGGGCTCAAAAGCATCAGAGCTGGTCCACAGAAGTACTCCAAAATTGTCATCTTGTCTCCCAAGGGTTAGATAGCCCTGCTGTAATGCCTCATATTCTATGATATGTCCCTTTCTAAGCAAGAGTGGGGAAAAAAAAAAGGTATTTTCTCTCTTTTGGTCCTTCAGTGGTCTCTACTTTTGACAAGTAGTCTCTCCTCACTGCATGGCATCTCTTGGAGCCCAGTCCCACTCACACAAAAATGGAAGAAGAGTTTCACAGTGGCAACCATCTATGAAATAATTTCTGAGCTTTCATACATCTGGGGCAGCTATCGCTGTGGTATCTGAATACCTCACAAAACCATTGCCACAAGCTGTAACTGCTGGTGCTCATCTAGTCATAGGTTTAGAAAGTGTGATATATTTGGGGGCTATCTGAAGTTTAAAGTGAATTACAACAATGTCTGACTTGCTTGTATCATCTTCCTTTTTTTACACAGCTGTTTAGTAGCTCAGTGTCTTATTTGCTTTAGTTATTAAAGCAATGTGATAGAGGTACAGGCTTTTCTACAGAGCTTTTTTTACAGGCTTTTTCTATCTACCCACAGCTGCTAGTGCTGTAATTGTTCCTTTGATAATAATTGCTGTTAGTGGCTTGTTTCCTGTCTCTACCACTGTCATATAACTGTGCTAGGTCCACTTATCATTGGACTACTGCCCTTTTATATGTGGGGGTTTTTTTCAGTAACCATTGGATTTTCTCACTGCACATCCCTGTATGATTTTTTTCTTTTCTTTTTTTTTATAGCAGCAGCTAGAGGTCTCAGTGAAATATAGGAGCTGTAGTTTGAATTCAGCATGCAAATCCATAAAAATAAGTTGTCCCTGTCCTAGTTAAACAGCTTACAGTGTAAATAATAAAAAAGGGCAGCTGATGAGAGAAAGTTAAGCCATTGCTGTACTACTGCATTTCTGACACTACTAGCATTTAGCGTCCCTCTCAGAATTGTTGACAGGATGAAGATGCTACAAGAGTGTAAGTGCTGGTTCTAGACAGGCTGAGAAAAAGGGGGGGAAATAAATTCAGCAGTTAGCTAAAGAGTTTCTCTTTATCACAATATGTGCACAAACTGTAACCCAAGTATCACACCATCGTTAAGTTCTATCCACTTACCTACTTCATTAGTTCAAGGATTGTGGTGCTTTTAATCTTTGTGATCTGGGTCATCGCAGGATTCAGGCTAATGTTTGAGTCAATACGGGGCTTCAGTTTCCTACTCCTATCGCTGTGTGTTTTGCAGTCTGTCTGTTCTCACTCGAGTTGAATAAATATGAAGGAAGTCAGGTTTTGAAGCTTGGCTTTTTTTTCTTTAATAGTCACATCGGTTAGGTCCCTCCCTTGGTTTGCCACTAGGTTGTTAAAATGACTAACACAAAGTAATCAGGGATCAAAACCCCACCATACACAGCACTGTGCAGCCCTTTGCTTCCTCAGTTCCCAGAGATAAAAGCTTGAAAGTGTTTCAGGTGAAAGTGAATTTTCTTGGCAGGAGTTGCAGATTAATTCCCTGAGCAATGTTTCACAGCAGCCTGGTACCTACCCCCACTGCAAGAAGGACATCAGTGAAGTGCAGGCATCTCTCCAGTGTCTTTCTCATGCTTCTCCTCTGAAAATCCAACTGCTCCTTGCAGCTAACACAACCAGCAGAGACATAATCCTCAAATTTGCCAGTCCAAAGAGTTGCAGGACATTTCCCTGGACAGTCACTTTGGAGTTAACATAAATAGACAGCTCTTCATACTCATTTTTAATAGACAAGACTGGGATCTCAGACCCCTCTTCAAACTACTGGTGCCAACTGTGACATGAAGACTTGTACTCAGAGGTGGTGCCAGTCTTCTTCAGATGTAATATTCTTCCCCTTTTTGCCTCCAGCTTGTGATTGCCTCAGAGAAAGATGTATTAATATGTGCACAGGGGCTGTGTGGATGCTGATTCCCTTCAGGAAGCATGGAGGAGTTATTCCAGTAGTGATCTCCTGTGGTCAGGAGTAATTATGTTGCTGCTACTTGTAGGGAAGATAGATGTACACCTGTAGGTACCTTATCCAGTTTTGTGGGGTGGGTGTTAATTTCTAATTCAAATATCTGATAAATCTAGATGTGCAAGAGCCTCAGAGAGAATTTTCATGGGGAAAAATAAGGTCTTTTCTTAGGGAAACCTCTTTGCAATGGAAAACAGGCTGGTGAGGCAGTCTGATGGTAGAAGAAAAAATATACCTCTCTCAAATTATATTCATTCTCTGTCTTCGAAGCTGTATGAAAATGCAGGAATAAGCAGGTAAGAGTATTGTCTAACACCTACCTGTCCTGCTGGAATAACTGAGCTCATGTTGGCTTTCTGCTGCAGTTGGTTTGTTAACCCATCTGATAGGAAAGAGGAGGAAGTGACTGTTGGAAAGAAAACTGGAATTTAGATGATCATACCTGTAGGTTTGATCTGAAAGTGTTGCAAGAGGTTTGGGAGGAGTCCAGACTGGAATCAAACCTGGGAAGAGTTTGATTGGAAGCTCCAGAAGCACACACAGAATGACAACAGGGAAGGCAAAGGGTGGTTGTGATAAAGAGATTCCCAAAGAAAAATTCTGGGAAAAGTTATAGAGAAATAAGCTAGGTGATTTCAGTTTGGACTTATACCAAGTTGACACTGAGGTTTTATTAACAAGAATATGATTTTTCTGTTTTTATATATATATATAGCAAGTAAAAACTGCACTCTGCATTCAGAGCTATAAAAAAATGTATGCCAGGATACCCTGTTTTGTTGTAAGTGGACTAAACTGTACCAGTATAATTGCTTCTGTGCCAGAAAGGCATTATGCTGCTTTGTGTTAGCATAATTAAAGTAGCAGAACTGGTAAGCATAGATGAATCCTCGAAGACCTTGGAATCTTGTTTGGAGTCAGGCAGAGCTGCTGGTCTTATTTCTATTGCATTTCTTATTTAAAATATTTTCCTGTTTTGGTTTTTGCAGAGAAATATTTCCTTATTGCTGTATAATGCCTCTCAGAGTACTGTATGCACTTACCAGTGTATGCTGGTTTGTTTCTGAAAGGTTTTTTTTTTTAATGTGTGGAGCTGCTGAAGCTTTTAAGAGAAATCCTGAATCACTTTTTTAATGAGGTGTGGAAAGCAAACTGTGGGAATAAGCGGACTTGGCTGGACTGTAACTTCCCTAGATCCCCTGGGAGTTTTGAGTGTCCAAGGGATGTGAGAGTTCAATGTTAAGAATATCCCAGAAACAAAAAGTTCCTGAGGGAAATACTAATCATCATCACATGGATCCTAGATTCTAGCAGCTCCTGAGATTTGAAGCATTTACACTTGTACGCCTTACTTCAAAGGAAGTATGCCTGAAAGGAGTAGTTAGATGATTCACAATAAAGTCCATAAATATTATAAGGCAATAAAAATATGTTCTAGAACAATTAATAACATTAACATCAGTAACCTGTCTGAAATACCGTAACTTCAGCAAAATGTATGGGGGAAGGTTCTGACCTCTCTCATCCTTTAATAAAGGCAGGAACACCATTCTAAATACCAGGGAAAAGAATAGCAAAGGATTGTCATTCTTCAGCCCTTGGGAAAGATAAGCTAGATTCAGAAAGTATGAGAGGCATTTCTACAAACGTCAGTGCAGAGAGAGGGCATTTCTCTGAAGCTCTCAAGATATTTTGTCTGTTTTGGAGGTGTTATAGCAACAGTAATCAATGAGATATTGGCTGAGAAACTTGTGAAGTAATCAGGTGGATTGTAGATGAAGGAAAAAAACCCTCAGGGGCTTGTATATACATATGCAATCATCTTTCTTTCAAGAGAATGAGAAACGGCTTTTTTCTGTGGTCTAAACACTGTTAAAAGCAAATGCACCTTCTCTTCACTCAAACTAAAAGGATCCTGCTTCTCTAAGCAAGAGTATTTGGCTTCTGCCTGGGAGGTGCAGTATGGTTTTGCATGCTTGGTTCCTGCTGAGTTCACAGCTGGATACATACAAAATACTGGGTGACCACAGACTCATTTCCATGTATACTACAGCATTCCTTTGGGAGGAGAGGCTTTTAATAGGTCTGTTCATAATGAACGTGTAAGCATGCAAGCTTTATTACCTGCCCCTGCCAACTCACCAGGAAAGTATGCCATTCCTGCACTGACGGATACGTAACCAGGGCTGTTTAATTATCATGTGGCTGTGCTGCCAGAAACACTGGCTTGCTCTGTCCTTGGGCTTTTCACTGATATACACAAAGCAGAAGCCTCTTGCTCCTCTGAATCATTACTGGTAATATTGCAGCAACAGGAGGAAGGGAAGAACAGATCAGGAAAGTGTTAGCTTCTCTGCTCATGAAGAAAGTTGAGGAGGCACTGATTTTAGTCCAAATCTGTGGCTTATGAAGTACGTGCCTGAAATGTGTATGATATTTGAGATATCATAATTCTAAAAAAAAAAAAATTAAAATACTTTCTGTAAACACCATCCATCGTAATAGTTTAAGTGGTGGGATTTAGGCACGGAGGATTTTCCCCTGCCTCTTCCTGTGCTTGCAAACTGATGCTCTGAGACAGCCCCACAGTGTTGCCTTTTAAGTGTTGTGCAGAAGTCTGATTACAGAAACACTATTATGAGCTTTAGAGGGAAAAAAAATAGAGCAAAAGAAAGTTGAGGGATTAAGGAGGAAAAAAGAGCACAAACCCCAGCCAAACCAAAACCACAGGAAATGGAGTCTGAATATAAGAGCAGGATCTAGACAGAAAGGGATTTGGCAGGAGAGAAATTGTTGCAAGGGCTTCAAGGAGAAATATAAGGCTCAGTTCTGTAAAACTCATGCTCATGAGAAGTCTTAATCCCTGCAAATGAACCTATTTTGATCACACTACTATAGATCTAGGGTGTTAGAAAACCACCTTCAGTTAAAAAAAGGGTAGCAACAGTGAAAAGGAAACTAAAGGCAGGAGCAGGGTAATGTATAGGGAGGAGGGATTGCTTGCTTTAGGCTCTCTTTGGCTGGGAAGTAAGGCTCATATCCACAGAAACAGGTAGTGACTGTTCTTTTCCAAATGGATAGGGTGTTTGTTGGGAAAACAGTGCCTCTGGTTGTGACAAAAAGGGGTATGTTTCACATATGCTTATTTGCCAGTTCTTCTGTTTCCATCAGGATACTCCTTGTGATGCTGGATTCCTTCCCAGCCTCCTGTAGATTTTGGAAAGCCTCCCATTCAGCTGCCATGTAGAAGGCTTTGAACTTAAAATGGGAACAGCTGAAATGCACCCAGAGCTAGGGGGACCCTTGCAGCCCTCTCCCCATTTCTTTCTTCCCTGTCAGGACCACCAGGAAGCTGGCAGACACCATCCTGCAACCAATAGTGCTGGCAGCAAGGAAAAGTGGGGTTTGCAGCACAAGGTGAAAATTTTTGAAAGTGAAGTGTTGGATGTTTAGTTAGAAGCCAGTGTCTGACTACTTTTAGGATGAAATTAAATGCTTTGTAGAAAGGGAGACACTTGCCCACAGGAAGGGTTTAGCTGTGGAGGGTCTGATGAAGAGACATCTGTCCCAGAGCCATAAAAGTGTGTGGAAAGGCAGCAGAGACATGTACTCCATTACTGTGGAAATCCAGGCAATGTTAGGATTTCTTTGTAAAAAATCAACAAACTGCTTTCTCTTCGAGGGACACAGACACACTGATGAAGGAAATGCCATCTGTGCATTAGCTCCCCTCTGACAACCTATGTGTCTTAAGTCAGAATAAACAGAACTTCAAACTACTTAGCTGATAAGCACAAGCAATTAATTTAGTTGTGGCATTACAGTAGGTAAGTCTTATATCAGTATGAGTTGTGTGCAGCTAGATCTGGCTCATAAAACAAACATAACTTTGAACAGCTACTCAGCAAAGTCCTATCCTGCTTCATCCCACTTGGAAGTATAGTCATGGCACTGATATGTCTGATGTTTGCATATAGGATCTGAACTAGAAAGACAAAAAGATACTCTGGGATATGGTTAACTTTGCCCTCGATATCCTTGGTACACCCAACGCTGTGTTTACCTATCATAGCATGTTTGAGATCTGCTTCTCACTGGCCTGAAGAGACTCAGAAAGTCCTTGGTGTAAGAGAGCACAAGGATCCACTTTCTTCACTTCCTTCCTTACACTCTTTCATAAAGCTGTGGTCACCAGCATGGAAGAAAAAGTAATGCATACTTTTTTCGTCCCTCTTTTTAAAGGCTTTATCAGGCTTCTTCCCTGACACAAAAGAATTAGGCTTCAGTTCTGCTGGAGGCACCCTCATGGTTGCATGGACACTGCAGAGCTGCAGAGGATGGTGCGAAGTGCTGTGCCTCACGAGGGGAGCCAGTCCCATGTGTATCTCTCACATTTTCCCTTGGGGTGGAGGTTAGAACAGCAGATTTCAGTAGTGATGTAAAAAAGTATCTCATCAACTTATAGGGATTTCTTGCAACTTTAGAAGTGGCTGCCCTGTAATAAAGGGTATCTCACTAATGAGGGGTTTGAGCCATGCCAGAAATTTAATCAGCACAGGACTGAGCATTGTTGGTGAGTTTGTGGGATTTTAAACATCCAAGAGCTTTGTTCCCCTAGAAAATATGTGGGGGAGAAAGGAACATTTAAGAGAACAAATGGGGCAATTTAAGAATAGTTACTTTTCCAGTTTCTACACAAATATAGCTACCCACTTTTTTTTTTTTAATTATTATTATTCCAGTGTATTTGAGAAATGAATTGTTACAGTTTTGTTTAAAAATCAGCTTGGTTCCCCTGGTCAGAAAAATGTCTCGTTACTAAAATTCCAGACCTTGCACAGAGATAATGGGCAAATTTATGGATGAGAGGTACTGATTTTTAAAAACTCATCCTTAAGAATACATCAAGTTTACTGACCCAAGCCTAGCTCAGGGAAATATGCTCTAACTTGTCTTTTCCTTCAGTAATGTAAAAAAAAAAGGAGTAGATTTTAGACTTTTGAAATGTTTTATTGTCTTCCTTGATAATAACCAGTGGACCCTGTCTGAATATCTGAGTGGGGGAACTATATGCATAATTTGGCCAGTCTCAATGTGTTTTCCTGTTTGTATCTCCCTTTGGTTCTTACATGTTCCTGTAAAGAGCGCACACAGTCCTGGCCCCATAGTGTACCACTGAGCTGATGAACACAAAGCTATCCAGGAGATTCATGGACTTGTCTCTTACCATGTATCTGGTGAAATGTTTAGGTACTTGCTCTACCTCACCCACCCAGGGGAAGCAATTTTGGCATAGTTCAAAGATGCTAAAGCAACTTGGGAAAGGAATATCAAATTCAATAAAGTAATCAAATTCAGCAGATTATCTGGGATTTTTTTTTTTTCTTCTGGGATGTCCTCTGCTGGTCAGTTATATTTGTATGGGTATATAGTATCCAGGAGGAGAAAAAACTCTCCACTGAAGAGGTTTCTAAAAGAGAACAGTAGATAAGATAATTCACTAGGAGCAGTCATCCACAGAAGTAGCGATGTAGTAGTCTAGCTTACTGTACTTAACTTTCAATAACATGCATGGGCCACATCTTGATAACTGTGAGGATAACCTTCTGCTACACCAAACTGGGAGTTGTTTGAGTCAGCAGCATTGATTATGCTTTATATAAACGTGGTAATATCACCCAATATGTCATGAGGGAGATGATTTATTGAAGAAAATAATGCAACGGGAATATTTTGGTGCTATTACCCAGAGAGGAAAGCCAAGCTGCTGCTGCTGCCTCTGGATGAATGTGTCAAAAGTGCCTTTTGCTCTTCTAGCAGATCTGCCCAGGAGACAGCCATCATGCTGTAGGCCAGTTAACCTTGCCCCCTCTCAAGGCTTTGACTTAAAAACAAGTATTAGTCACGTGGACAGGTTTAAATACTTGTATTGGGAAAAGTGCATAGTTAAGGACTTTCTAAAGCATGCAATATATCCGTTTCAAACTACAAAGCATTTGAAAGATTGGTGGTCAGAGATTTATGAAATGATTTATTGTGTCAGTGACCAATTAGACACTTTGTATCAATGAATTATTTTTCTCTGTCACAGGAAGAATGTTTATTTTTATCCAGGGCCAAAACCTGAAGTCATTATTCACTTTATTACTTAGGCAAAATTCTCATTAAAGACTTAAGCATTTGGCTCAAGGCTCAATATTTCAAAGGAGAATGTATTTAGAACAGAAAAAAGAGGGAAGATCTTTGTAAACATCCAAGCCTCTCTTTAAACTCATTCTACAAACACATTAAGTCCGTAGCGATGCAGAGAAAGTTAATTCAGTCATAATTCCCAGCCTTCTTCTGTGCCAAGAGATGGATCTGTTTACTCCTAGTGAAGATAACTTTGTTTACACTCTCCCAAGCTAGCCTTAGCACCTCCCCTCTTACCATCTTCATCAGAGGAGAGTCCTGCTAGCCTCCTTTACAAACCTGCCGTGATGCTTATCCCCTTGGCATCAAACCAGATCTTGGGTAGCCTGTAAGTAAAAACAAGCAGAGCGATAGAGCCTTTCAAGTGTGCTGTCAGTGAACAAATGATGTGGTCACAGAGGGAGCCTAAAATGAAAATGAGCAGCATACAGATTTCAAATTGGCCTGAGGGCCCCCAGAGAAATATTGAAGGAGCACAGTGCAAACCTATCAGCAAGCACTGCTGATGTGTACTGGGCATACATATTCTCGTATAACTCAATTAGAGAAGTCCTATCCGTATAAATAAATACCAGATGATTCTGCAGGTATACTTTCAAGTTTAATTGAATACTTCTAAAATATAGAAGTGGCTTACCTGTAATATATTATACTTTCATCGGTCTTTAACTAGATTTGACAATACCTTAGGGCAGGAATTATCTTTGGTTGTGGTGCACATATGGATGACAATTAAAAATTTAGTAATGTATGTGAGGAGAACTGGAAATGACTGTAATTTGGTTTGTGTTTCTGAAGAGTCTTAGAACTCGCTTCTGCACGCTGAGACTACGGTTGGTCCTCATTTGTACAGTAGCGAGCTATCAGATTTCAGAGGTCAGTTTTCAGTGTTAGAGTTTCCTCATGTAAATTATACCAACTTCCATCCTGAAAACACATTTTCCATCATCATTCATATACCAAAGCAGAAGAATGACATTATTCTCTATATTCTCAAAATTAAAGTAATGACCAGGAACAGTTTAGAAAGGAGCAACCTAAGTGTTACTTAGTCCAGTTTCTTGGTAGCAAAGACAGAGAATGGTTTTCTTGAGTATCCAAATCATCATGAGTATGAAGCAGCCCAATTCACCTTTACTTGATACAGCTTTAAGATTTTGAATTCACATTGACCAATATGATCTATTGCCTGATAGCACAGAAAGCTGTTTCATTATTCCACGGTGTATTCCCCCTAGTCAAAACATTGTTACCTGAAATGACATTCTTGGCTGTTCAGCCAGAGATAAATGTGTATAAATACTAATTTAACTTTAACTGCAGGGCAAATCCAAGCAGATCTCAAACACTGGTGCACAGATGCGAGGCAGATTCATCATTCAAATACAACATGCATTTGTTAGGTAACCTCCTACTCAGAAATGTGTAAAGGCCATCAGCTATGGTCAGATGAGATTTTTTCCTCTCCCATATTCACCAAACAGTTGTTATGCATATGGACAGTTGATTTGCCCATAATTTATTAACCTGGATAACACTTGCATGCTTCAGGTATTCCAAAAGAAGACTTCTCTATGCAATCTGGGAAAAATGGATGACAGAGAGAGATTAATGGCCTTTTATATGTGATTGCCATATTTAACATACACCACACATGGAACATTTAATGTCTTTTACTCCCTTTTTTAAGTTGCAAAGGCAAGTGCTCAGGGCTGTTGAAATGCCAGATTTTAAAAGAAAGCCTGCCTGTAACGCATAATTCTGTCTCGTTGTGCATCTATTAGCACAGTTTCCAACGGCTCATTTTTGGCAAGTGGTTGGGCCTATGTGCAACCTCCAGATGCATGGAAAGGGATTTCCCACTCAAGCCAAGATGAACCTTTAGGATGAGGCACATACTGCTGGGGCCACACAATTGCTGTGTGGCTGTGCCAGGCTTGGCCTGGGACAACAGTGCCAGTGGCAAGTGGTAGACTTCTGGATGCAGAAAAGGCAGCCAAGTCCAGTGCTGTGTCACCTTGGTTGGGTTCATACCACTGCGCACAGACAGTCATTCTATAGCTCCTAAGTGTGCTGTGCCTGGCCTTCTGCTTTCTGTCCTTGTTGCTGCCCAAACATGCATAGCTTGTGCAAGCACCACCAGCTTGGCTGGGAGCAAACACAGCCAGCACGCTTGGGCACTGGCTGTACCCGAGGTGCTTTTGCAAGCTTGCAGGAGAGATAATAAGTGAATTTGGTTTCCAGGGCAGCTTCTAGGTCACCCGTAATAGGTCACCCTTAACAAACGGTGTTGACATGGAGCTGGAATGGCAGTGAGTGAATGAAACTTAGCTCTCTCCTATTTGAGCAATGGAATTTATTCCCAGTGCTGACCTTGTGCAAACTCTGTTACCATATTTATCACATGGAAAGAATGACCGCTGCTGGCAGTGTGGGCAGGAGGCCTCCTCAGCAGGAGCAGCTCCCAGCCTGGTCTGAACACCAGGGAGCCAAAACACACCCGGTAGTGCTGGGGGAAGGAGGGATGCCCTCTGCTCTCCCACCTGAATCTGGGGATGTCCAAAAGGCTGCCAAACCTCAACAGCACATGGGGCGTGGAGCTGTTCAGGACACTGAGCTCTGCTGCTCCTCAGTGTTTCTCTTCTCCCATCCCTGGGGTGCCTCTGAGTGCAGGTGACCACTACCCAGAGCTTCACCTCCAGGAAGGGGTGAGGAGAGCTGGCCCAAAACGCTGCTCTCTCCAGCAGTGCCATTGCAGCTGAAGGTGGTAGGCCAAGGAGACTGCAACCTTCCTTTAACCCTTACGCTTGAAATCAACAGCTTCATCTCTGAGACATGGGTTTGCTGTGAGAGATGCTGTGCTTGCTTTGCCAGCTTCTCAGGAGGCCAAAAGGAAGGGACGTTTCTGCATGAAAAAAATCTTCCCTTCAAATCTATACCTCCTTGTGCACTGGCAGGGGCTGCTTGTACAGAAAGTGCCCATCCTGCACTCCTTCCTCTCCTGCGTGCCCCTCTCTGCTGGGAATGTACTTTGCCAGAAAAAGCGACTGGCCTCCCAGAGCATACAGGAAGCATCAGGCTAAAAAATGAAAGCAGATCGTGTGAACAGAACTAAGCTTCCCACAAGGTGTAATTTTTCTCCCTTTGTTACTTTTAAATGCAAATACATCATGACAAAAAGATAGAGAGAAGGTATAAGAGAGCAGGGGAAAGAGCCCTTGGGACCTGTCTGCTCTGCATTCGGATATCCTGAGCTTAGAGAGACATTTGTGCTAAAGGTTATTTCAAAGTAGCTCAAAGGGGAGGCTTATTCTTACTTAAGGATTTTTGTTAATCAGCTGTGACACACCTCAAATTATTCACCTCTTGGGGCTTTTTCTGAAATAAATCTGTGTTTTTCCAAGCCACCATGCTGGAGGAAGGAAACCTCCTATTTTGGTCGAAGTGTAGGTTCTGGTAATAGCAGTGAGAATAAGAGCAAAGCCCAACGTGCAGGCACAGCAGCGCTCACATCGCTGCTTGGCAACCCACAGGGACCCTGCCAGAGCCAGGTGGTCTCCTGGGAACACTGGGACAGGATTTGCTGTGGACAAGGGCTGTGGGGATGGATTCTCTGCCCCAAACCTGCTTTTTTGGGTGGCTTGCAGCAGCACCACAAGAACAGGCAAAGAGCAAGATGGATATTTTAGCGATTCATCACTTGTTCATTTGGACCATACAACTTCTTCTGGGCAGCTTCAGCAAACCTGAACCAGTATAATGAAATGTCCACCGTAAAGAAATCATACTGTGAAGCAAAGTCCTTTTAATTGCCTTAAGATGTTGATTGGATTAAATATTATTTAAAGACCCTACTGTAGTGATCCTTCCCTGGGTTTCCCCTCTCTTTACCTACAAGACGTCAGAAAAAAGGAGAGTTTGCCATGAAGCATTTTTTTGGCATCCTCAGCTCTGAACCAGGAAGCCTTTTGTTACATTAATTCTTTGAATATGAGGGGCAATATACTTTCTCATTACACCAGTTACCCTGAAGCCATTAAGTTCGTGTCTGCAGATGTTCCTCCAAGCAATGATTTTAAAGCATTTTGCAAGTTGGAGATGCCACCAGCATTAGATAAAATAGAGAGGAATAACCTCATTACAAAGGAGAAAAGAGAACAAAAATGCAGAAAACTGCTGCTGGCAAGAACAGGGTTCAACTCAAGCTTCTTGTCCTGTGGGAATCTGCAGGTATATGGCCACTCAGCCACCTTGGCTCCTCAGGGTGTGCCTGGCACGAAGCAGTACGTGGTGCTGAGGTGGTGGATCTAATGACTCATCTGCAGGCTTGCTAAGCAAAAATCATTACTCGTTGTAAGTCTGAACACAGACCATATGTGACAGATGCAGAAATTTAAGAGGCTACCAACAAATTACAACCATGGTAGAGGAAAATTTTGTTGTATACTATGGCATGATGAGCAAACCTTTGCTTTTTCTGTGTTTCAGGCTTTCTGTTTCAAATTGGAGCTGGGTGCTACTGCAAACTGCACTTCCTGGACAGCCACTTGCATCATGATTGTGCCAAAGCTGCCCAGAGAAAGTAGAATTCCAGCTGAGATACAGCTGAGCAAGATTAAACTGCTCTTTTTGTTTGCACTGTTTATCTTTTCCCTTGGCAGTGCACTTCCCCACATTCCTCTGGTGCACTTTAGAATAAGTAAGCCTTTTGAAATGATTCTTCTAGCACGAAGAGAAACCACCTCAGGCAATCATCAAAAAGCCAGGCTCAATTTAAATGAGGCATACTGGCAAGAAAAGAAGAACAAAGGTGAAGCTTTTTGCCTTGAAAAAGTGTGAAGCTGACTGTTGCAGTCTGTTGCAGAGATTTTATTTAGAAACACATACAAATACAGTCACGTAAAATACTGTAGAAGACGTTCAAATGCTACTGGCAGCACTTTCTTGCTAATGATGTGGTACAAATGGTTTGAGGCTTAAATCGGACAAGAATAAGATAAAAAAAATTATCTGCTGCTTTTCTGTCTTCCCATTGGCTTCACACAACACTACCTTCATCACTCCTCTTGGCATCACTTCCCCTCTCCGTAACACGGGCCTTCTATTTCCCTCATGCTCTGGGCCTTCAAAATGCTTTCATAAGAAGTGCTGTAAGTCTCTCATATTTAAAGATGAATATTGATTGTAGAGGTACAAAAAATACATTGGTGCTTACAGTTGAGCTGGAAAAATGTGCTTCCAAGGTATCACTATTTTGCCATGATAGGATGCTGCAGAGATTTACATATTGTTTGACTTACCACAGTGTGACTTCAGTGGTGGAAAATGAAAAATGTGCAAGTGCATCAACACAGGGCACTGAGAAAGTAGCAAATGTTTTCATGCATTGATCTTTCTGATGGTTTTATAAATCAGTAACTTCTGCTTTTAAAATTACATAGAAGAATTTCAGAGACTTCAATTTGAAGATGCTAGTATTCTCTGAGGTGGGTTCTGTTCTCTCATTAACTCAACCTTCATAGTTTCCTCTCATGAAAAAGTTTCCAGTTTGATGATGACAATGCCCAGACTGGATGCCTGGCCAGGAAGGCAAGTGACAGAAGTGGAAACCCAGCTACAGTTACACATCAGTGGTACCTGGGCTAAAAAGACCCTGTGAAGAAGTGATTGCTCTGTGTGCAGAACCTGTTTGGAAATAAGTGTACGGAAAACAAACAGCTTTGGTCATACCAGGTTCGGTTGGGAGTGCTTCCCCTTTCAACAGCTATTCAAATGCCAATCTATTTTTAGCATTCCAAGTATTTTTACAGCACAGTTTTGGCATGCATTTTCACGCCGTAATTTGGAAGGGCTAAGTTAAGACTTTGCTTTTACTTTTCAAAAAGAAACCAGAGGTGTAATGCAATGCTCTCTTCAGCCAAGAGCCTGCTGATGAGTATGATTTGCCTTGTAGTGGGATAGAGAGTGAGTTTAAATTAGAATCTAACACCTGAAATACAGTGGGCAACACCTTCTGTTAGTGTAAATGAGCAGAGCTCTGGTGTTGGTGGAGCCTGGCTGATTTATATTTGTGGGATTTTGGCCCTTTGTCTGTGCAATTCATATTGACTGTGGCTGGCAGGTCCCAAAACAGCCTCATTTTCTGCTCCTGGATAGAGACTTTTCCCTGGCTGCTCTGTGGGACTCAGTAGACACATCTCCCAGACCCAGAGCTAACCCACTAGGGGACTCCTTTCCCCTTCTGCCTGACCCTGTCCCTAGCAGGTCACCTTGGCATGAAAAATTGCTTGTCTCTGCAGGTCTGTTCAGGGACAGATCCTGATTTTGGATCCCTACAATTACCCCCGCTCTATTTAGTGAGTCAGGCTGTAATGTTGAAATGTTCACTCATGCCAAAGGTCCTTGGAGGGCAAGCTCCTGCTTTCAAATATCACTGCAGAGTCTGCCTGGAAGCTCAGGGGATTAAAGCGCCTCAAGGAGCTCCTGAAGATGAGTAGGAATGTGGGAACCAAAAGCTCCAATTTCTGATCCTGTCATGTCCTGCCAACATTGCAGTGGCTGTTGCTCCCCTGCTTTGCTCAATTGTGATGATATAATTTTGTTGGGGTTGTTTTTTTTAATTCACCAGGATACAATGTGAAACAGAGGTGATTTGGGTTGTGAGCCATCAGTGGGCTGCCTGTCAGTCATGACGGATGTATTGTGCTTTGGTAACTCTCAGTTGATACTGAAGGAGCAATTGTGATATTTTATTTGTGCTGTATTGCAGCACCTCAACCCAAAATGAGAGACTCTGTACTGGTGTTGACCAATTTGGTGAGCCACAGTGATTTGATGGTAACTCTTATGCCTGGTCAATGTGAGATTAAATTAATCTTGCTATGGTAGTGGGATTCATAGCACCTGAGTGTTGCTGAGCAATGGAAAAATTGGCAGATATCAGAGCAGAAAGGGGTTTTTCTACAAAGGATAAATCATTAGCAGGATTATGACATATTTGGTAAACAGACTGAGAGGTTGAATCAAAGCTAAAATACCACTATACAACTGGGGGTGTTCAGGAAACCACTGCGTGCTCTAGCTGCGTATAATTAAATAGCCGCCCTGTTTCAACCCAGAGGTGGTTAATCTTCAACAGCAGATGAGCCACTTTGTTTATAGTAGGCAAAGGCAGCCTGCAAAGGGCTTCAGTTAGATGCAGTGATCATATTGTCAACAAGAATAATACTTGATTACTACGAGCTGGAATTCTGGCCAGGAACAACACATCTTCACGTTTACACCCTTATGATCAGAAGGATAATCTATTGATAATCCATTTTTTTAAGGAGAATAACTGGAAAAGCAGTCTGTGAGCAGCTGAGACTGTGTTCTACTGGGCACCGGTGGTGAAAGGATGTATTATCACAGTCCTCAGGACTTAATCATTGAATGGAACACATAAAAATAGCCAGGAAAGTTGCAGGCTGTGCTGAATGGGTTGAAAGGTTGTGGGAACATGTTCTGGCACACTCTCGTGCTGTGGTGAGACACATGATGAGGGGGAAGGGAAGGGAGCATTTTTGTGGGCCCGGGCAAAGGGGAGTATACTCTTGTTTACATATAAACCCTCTGCTCTCTTTCACTCAGCATCATTTTGCTTCCTGGAGCAGAAATAATTTCCATTAGTCATTTAGGGTAACACTTTTCTAATGCATACAATGTGGAAATGTCTCAGCTGCAAATCTATGGTCCTGTTCAAATACTGGGAAAAAGCTTCTGTATATTACACAATAAAGTATTTGTAAACACAAATGAATTTAAGAGGAACTTTGGTCAGCTGAAAAATGAACCAATACAGGATTACAACATGACAACAAACCTGCCTATGGCTCTTAATAAACCACCACCATTGCAAGAAAAACCCAAGGCCCACCACTGGAGTGGGAAGGAGAGCAGGTACCCCAAGGGAATTAGGATAAAGAGCCAGCTGGTTGGCTACCTATGATAGATATTAAGAAAAAGCCCATAAAACCCAGTCATTGTGCCACAGTTAATATCAAGTTAGCCGCCTTGCTGCCAGACCAGCCAAGGCATGAATACTAATGTTGCCCTCAGCTGCCATAGAAATTGTCTCTTTGCATAAATGAAGACCTTTTGTCCTTAACTCATTTGTGCCGGGACTAAGCCAGGAGCTCCAGCTGCATCTGCAATCAGACAAGCTCTGCTTAGCAGCGCTGAACTCGCAGCATTATATTTAAAACTCACTCTTCTCCGCCTCCCAGGGAGAAAACGAAAAAAGAAGGCTGCACACACATCCTTTGGTAGGGCTGGCCCCAAGGTGGTGTCCCTACTGGGTGCACAGCAAGCAGATAAAAGTGCAGCCAGAACATGCTTTTCTGAGCACTTCTGCTATGTGAGTGCAGCGAAGGGATCCACAGGCCCTCCCTGAATGGCCTCGGGGCAACAACATGGATAGAAGTTGTTGGGAGACTGTGTGGGCGATGCAGGGCTGTGCTGAGACCAGTGGAGGTGCAGGGAATGCAGGCACAGCCTGAAAGACCCACTGGGGCTGGGGCAGATACCCCTCATTACCATGGACAGGTGTGTGGTGGGAAAGTGGAGCAGCATCTGCAATCAGACAAGCTATTTTGTATAAATCCAGAAGCGAGCAGAAGTCTTTCTCACTTGACAGGAAGGTGAAGTCTCTGCCATCAGGCAGCAGTAGCAGTTTCTTCAGCCTTGGACCGCCAGCAGCATGTCAACAGACAAACCACAGGTTGGGGTACACGCTGCTGAAGCTGTTATCAATGTCACTGTTTTCTACCTGATATAGCTGGGGTATGCCGAGACAAGAAAATTAAGAAATTCATTTTAGCAGATTAAAGTTCTCTTGCTGTCTTCATGCTTGAGAGTATCCTTGGTTTTATGTAATACCACTCACACAGCATCCTCGCATCACTTTCTTGAAGGATGGTCTACATGATAGAGGTACTGCAGAGCTGTTACATCAGAATAGCTGTTTCTGAGCAGCTCTGTGCAAAAACAGTCTTATTCTGAAACAAGAAAACCTTGTTCTGGTTGATCTTAATATTCTGTTAAAACTGACTTCTTTCCAAGAGTAGGCTGGATTAAATCAGACCAGATAGAAGAAGTGAGCCCGCACATAGAAGGATCAGGAATAGCCTTCAAACTCAAGCCCTTTCTTAATCATGGTGAATTGGCAAGCATGGGCAACTGTCTCATTGTACAGAAGGAAAAAATAGAGTATATAGATAGAAGTCTGATATGAAGGCACAGCATGGGTCTCCCAAGCCCTACCCTCTCTCCGAATCATGTAACAATTGGGTGAAGATTAGTTCCTCCTGTCAAGTTGCATCTCTTATGCAATGTGCTTTGTTCTTTCAGTTTTATTGTTATATTTTTTCCCTTGCTAACTTTTGCAAATATCAGCTTTCTCTTTATCGCTTCAGTCCTGCTTCTTAAAACAATTGCATGTGTACAAACAGCTGATTCCTTATGATGCAACTCTTCCAATTCTCACATAACCACCTTGTTGCCATCTACCTGCAGCAAATCCATTTGTTCAGGCAAAGGAGAGCTCATTGCATTTGCCAGTCACGTTGTTTTCAAGAATCCAATGGACTGCTTTAGCAAATTAGTAGATACAGTATATATATATACAGTGACAGGATATACACTGTCACTTCCTCCATCAGTAATTCCATGAAAATTAGCACAACAAAAATAACAGTGACACTGAATAATTCAGTAATACACTCCAACAATATCTGCTAAACTCTTGTCAACACAGCCTACTTTGCTGTCGCTGCAGCATACAGTGGAACTGGCTTTACAGTCTTATGGACTATTTTTTGGTCTCGTTTTTGGATACTTAACACCTTTTGCAAGAACAGGAATTGAACAATAAACTGAGATTTTTATCATAATGATGTTACAACTAAAAGGACAAAACTCCATACAAACAAGAGTGTACTGACATTTTGCCACAGTTCTAGGTAAGTCAACGTAAGAATGATCCACTCTACTAGGTCAGTTTAGTCTTTGCTGCTTGGATTCGTGTCCATCTCCTCCTCTGCCGTTCTCACAACAATACGATGTGAGAGCACACTTACCAGGCAATCAGGGAGTTACATATTTATGACCCAAATAAAAACATCCAGGCATGGCACAGAAGTGGATGGCTGAAGATACTTTACCTAATGATTCTGCCATTCTTCTTTAGACAAGAGGGGAGAAGTAAATCATAAAGCTGAGTCCTTGAGGTGAAAGAAAGACAAAGTGGCTTTGTATAAAGTAGTGGAGCTACTACTGTGGCACCTTACTGTGAAGGAATGAAGCACTTCCCTAGCTGTTTTACTCAAGCTTGGCAAATATTTTGGATTTTGTACGTAGCTCATGAAAGAGGAGAACAAGAGATGGTTCAGTCTCATGTCTGGGCTTCCCATATGTTGAATAAAAGATCTATAGTAGTAGAAATATCTTTAACTCAGACCAAAAAGTGACTAATCTGAGCTAACAGGTGAAAGTTAAAGCTAAACAAATACAAAACACAAGTCAGAAAGAATCTTTTCACTGTATTTAACCTCTAGAATAATTTATGTATAACTGTGATGGACCTATTATCACTTGAAGCCTTTAAATCAAGACTGAACAGCTTGAAAAATAAGAACTGTTGTAATTTAAACAGTTAAAGATACCATGTTGAAATTACTAAAACATGGTATTTGGACTTCATTATATATAATCTTTTCTGCTCTTTAAGTCTATGTCTAGTTGCACAAGTCTGGAGTAAAGGGTCTTCCTTTTGTAATCTTGCTGCACTTCTAGTCCCTGTTTTTTCCATAATGCATAAATTAAGATGGAATGTTACTTATTCTGATAAAAAAAACCAAAACGTAATTCAGCTTAAGGCTTAAAAATGAAAAGTAATCCTTGATTATAATTTTGCTTTTGCCCTTCTGGGTTCATGCTGTCCTTGTATTGTTGTGTAAGATTTCTATGAAACAATTGACATTTAACGTTTCTTGTTATTTTAAAAAAAATTACATATGGGCTCCTGGCTGGAGGGTCGCACTCAAAGAGTTGTGATCAATGGCTCTAGGTCTGGGTGGAGACCAGTGACAAGTGGAGTTCCTCAGGGGTCTGTTCTGGATCCAGTGCTGTATAACATCTTTGTCAGTGAACTGGACGGTGACATTGAGGGCACCCTCAGCAAGTTTGCTGATGACATCAAGCTGTGTGGAGTGGTGGACTCGTTTGAGGGAAGGGATGCCATCCAGAGGGACCTTGACAGGCTTGAGAAATGGGCCAATGCCAACTGCATGAGGTTCAACATGTCAAAGTGCAAGGTCCTGCATCTGGGTTGGGCCAATCCCAGGCATAACTACAAACTGGGTGCAGAGTGGGTTGAGAGTAGCCCGGACAAGAAGGACTTGGGGGGTTGATCGATGAGAAGCTCAACATGAGCCAGCAGTGTGCTCATGCAGCCCAGAAGGCCAACCGTATTCTAGGATGCATCAGGAGATGTGTAGCCAGCAGGTCAAGAGAGGTGATTCTCCCCCTTTACTCTGCTCTTGTGAGACCCCATCTGGAATACTGCATCCAGTTCTGGTGTCCCCACCATAAAAGGGACATAGATCTGTTGGAGTGGGTCCAGAGAAGAGCCACAAAGATGATCATGGGGTTGGAGCATCTCTGCTATGAGGGTAGGTTGAGGGCACTGGGATTGTCCAGCCTGGAGAAGACTACACTCTGGGGGTCCTTATAGCTGCCTTCCAATACCTGAGGGGAACCTACAGGAAGGCTGGTGAGGGACTCTTTATGAGAGTGTCCAACAACAGGACAAGGGGAAATGGTTTTAAACTGAAGGAGAGAAGGTTTAGGCTAGATCTTAGGAAGAAGTTCTTCAGTACGAGGGTGGCAAGACTCTGGAATAGATTGCCCAGAGAGGTTGTGGATGCCCCCTCCTTCGAGGTGTTCAAGGCCAGATTGAATGAGGCCTTGAGCAACTTGTTCTAGTTGAGAGGCGTCCCTGCCCATGGCAGGGAGGTTGGACTAGATGATCTCTAGGGTCCCTTCCAACATAATCCATTCTATGATTCATGTTTGCTTTCTCCTCATCCTTGCTTTCTGTCATATTTGGCATTCTGTGCAATGCAGATGGAGGGCACTTGGTTACAGTCAAAGCTATTCTTTGAAGGACGAGACATGGATACTGTACAGTAACAGAACGTAGTTTATTTGTTGTAGACAGGGTCATACTCATATCAGACAGAAGAAGAATGGAAGCCATTTCTCTGTGCAGGGAAACAGAGGGTGGTAATTTCCACTCACTTTGGAAACTGTTTAGGTCAGCTTCAGAAGAGAAAGAATGAAATTTGATTGTATGGACCTGAAGATGAGTACTATTTCCCATTTACTGCCAAACCAGGATTGGCTATGAAAAACTCTTAATATGGCCCACATGTAAATCCTTGAATAATTGATATCTCTTGCATTTGCCAAATGCTTTTGGCAATCCCTGGCTGTAAAGCATCTCTTTCTAAACAAAACTTGTTAAGAAATCCTTGACCAATAAGAAGCTACCAACTCTACCCATCAAAAGATAGTCTGACAGAACAGTCCTCTCAGTGGCAATGCTGTCCCCACACCCTCACTTCTGTCCCTTCAACGGTTTCGGTATAAGTAGCTGCTGAGTCAGGGAACTGAGACAATTACAGTTTTGGTTTTCTTTGTAGTTAGCTTCCCCAAGGGATTCTTAAGTCAGTGCTGTTACCAGAAGCTTGCCAAGGCTTGCTGACCATGCATCGCTACAGATCCTGGGAGTGTCTCTTTGGTTTTGCAAAGCCAGGTTAGTTCAAGTCCCTGTCAAACTGCTATTAAACTAAACTGGTTGACTGCTTGTAACTGAGAAGTGAGAGGCACAACTTTCAACGAAGCAGTAGTAACAGCTATTGGAAATATTACCAACATAAACTGCTGTGGTCATTCCCAAATCCCACTTGGCATTTAGAGGGTAAACACTGAGGACAGAGACAAGACATCAGTAAGTAGTATCATCTGCATGGAAATAACCTCATATAGAAGTAGGATTTACATATATACATAGGATTTGGGAATAATATCTCAAAAGGATTAATTTTATTATAAAACATGGAGTACAGAGTTTCTGTAAATCCATTAGAAAGAAAGGTAATTCAGAGGTATAACTTGCTGGCTTAAAACAGGAGCTCAGTTCCTTGAATGCTTAGTTCAGCAAGCGTCTCAGGTAAAGACAGCACTGGTTACATGAAACCACTTGACATATGATTTGTATCAGCAATTCTTCCAAGCTTTTGCAGTCATGATTTTATCACGATAAGGCCAAGGCAGTTGGACATAGAAGAATATAAGTTTCAGTTAATTCTCCTGGGCTCTGAACCAGGGTGATGTAAGTTTAAGAGGTAAGAAATTATGCCTGGTGGTCCACAAAACAAGCTGTTCCACTAAACAAATACTATTTGAAGGGAGAAAATCTCACATCCCCGCACAATATTATTCATTCAAGTGGTAACTCGTTAGAGTAAATCATCTCTGGGTAACCATTTACAAGATAAAGGAGATAGTGGTTTTGTTGCAGAACATTTCTGGAGGAGGAAAATATTATGAGAGAAGTGGAGGAACATGAAATCCTCTTGTTGGAATGTCTGAAAACTCTCATGTACTTCAATAAGGTCCACATTTCCTTATTCTACAACCTGTAATTTACAAACTGCATGGAAGAATCCTGCATGAAAAACTGGCTGTAGGCAAAGCAGGCTATACCCTACATAGTTGCTCCAATAGTTAAAATTAAGACAGAATTCAATCCCAAACCTACTCATTTTAGGTTATGTTTCTGTTACTTCTATCTACCTCAATATCCAGAAGTAGGTTAAAATTAAACTAACAGGGGGTTTTCTATTCCTGTTTTTCCCAAGATACTAGATCTATTCAGATAATAACTTTTTAAAATTTCATTGTTTTTAAACAAGAACTATTAAAAAAACCTGAAGCACTACATTATCTTTCCCACTTTCCAAATGGCATTTCCTCAAAGATCTTGGGACGATGGCCTGTAGTTCAGTGAACAGGAGAAAGTTGTTCTGGCCCTTATACGTATCTGAGTGCTCCTGTTAAAAGATGCAACTTGATGACGACTACTTTTCCTTTTTTAAAAAAAATCACACTACACATTTACTTTTGTTTTGTAGCTGTAGAGACCTTTCACAAAAGCCAGTTTCTCTCAAGTCATTTATTTCCTTGCAAAACAGTGTCTACAACATAAAATAAAAACCAGCATGTTTTCCTCTAATCCCTTTCAGCTACCATAATATTAAATGCTACTGTAAAGTAGGTGTGAAATTTTCAGATAGAAAACATGAGTTAGTTGGGTCTCATCCCCTTCAAATACCTCAATTCTTTCGCAGTAGAAAAACTTACAGGGATTCAGAAGTTTGGTTTGCTTTTTTTTGCTGCTGCTGTTTAAACTGCATAGGAACAATTATACCAGAAGATAGAGTAAATGCTCCAACTAAGATAAGGATCTTCTACTAGCTTTTGCTGGGGAAAGCATGAGTGAAGAATTAGTATAATTAGTGAGCAGGACAGTGATCTCCTTTCAGTTACCTTGTTCTAGCAGCATCAGTGATGACTTACAATGGCAATGCATTTAATATTAGTATGTAAACTCTGTCAAGTGCTTTCTAAGATGTCAAGTGTCCCTCCCCAAATTTACAAGCTATTATTTTATAGATACTGTATTATAAAAGTGTCATGAAGTTATGTTACAAGCAGTTATTGATGCCTTTGGTGCAGGCTGAATCTCTAAGAGGTGATGGAGTAATTGGCTGTTATGGGATGTCTGTTTGGGATAGATCAAACTTATTTTTCTAATGCACCTTGCCAGTATTTTCTTTTAGAGAAGTGACAAGCTGTTGGCCTCAACAGCTGTAGGGCTGATGGCTCAAGAGTCATTTCAGTCAGTAAATACAGAAGTTTTCAGACTGGGAGAAGAAAGGGGATGGCAAAGGGAATACAGGCATTACGTATGTGATTATACTTTGTCTCCTCTTTGACTATAATCACCATCAGGTGGACAAAGGGTATTTTAAAAGTCTTTTATATGTACTTAACACACACATAACTTCCCTGCTGGAAGGGGGCTGTCATTGCGATCCTAGAGGAATAACAGTAGATACGTTATTCAGCAAGAAGGGGCTCAGATCTACCTCCTGTAAGTTTCTCTACAGACATTCCAACACTTGATTTTCAGGAGGGTGTGATGATTTACGCATTATTCTTAAGTAGAAGAAGTTTCAACGGCAGATTAGTAACATAAACCGACAAGTTATACGTGCCTGTCAACGAGGCACAGCAGAGCTGTTGCTGTCTTTGGACTATAACAGTTGCCATGTAAAAAATACTCTTTTTCTTTATTAAAAAAAAAAAATCCATCATCCAAAGTCAGTAGGAGACCATGAGCAAGTATTGTGTAGATTTTCCACACCCAGCTGACTTCAAACATTAACAGCTTTAAAAATAGAAGAATTAACCCCCAAGTTTATGAATGTCTGAGAACAAACTGTAATCCCAAAGCATCATTGCTGGTGTTGCTAAATCTGATCTTGATACCACAGTGTTAACATCCATCAGGTGCAACTGCTGCATGCAGCTTCAGTCATTCTGTGGCTTTCTGTGGAAGTATGTGCAGATCTTCCTCATGGAAACTGAAGTGGTTGCAGCCTAGGAAAAAAAAAACCCAAACAAACCAACAAGAAACATTTCTAGGTTAACAGTTCATATGCTGCAGGAGTCTTAAAGTCTCCCCTCCCATTTGTTTAGCTTCCCAGCTAAGATAGTAAAGGAAAGGTTCTTTACTACAATCTGTTTGTCTTGCAGATAAGAGGCTTACTACCTAGAGGAAATGCTGGCTAAAACCTAGGGCTGTCTTACTGCCATAAGAAAAACGCTCTGGCTGCAGTTTCAGCTTTCCTATCTACCACAGATAAGAGAGCTGCAGATTTCCAAGATATAGCAACGAATGCTGCTGCTATTCTAGGCACCTCCTCAGGTTTTGAGTATGACATAAGAGCGTCATGAAATCTGAACTAGAGCATTCTGGGAAGGAAAGGTAATTGTTCTGTAGTAATCTCTCTTCAAGGCAAATCTTTATGTCTTGTGTTCAAACATGTACAGCACAAGTAGTTGTAGGTTTCCTATAACCAAGATTTCTTGGTACAACAATAGTAAGAGTTCTGCTGCTCTGCATAACTTAAGGAGTGGTGGCTTGTCCACTTCGTATCTGATAGAAGAGTTGGAAGAGGTGAAATTGGGTAAGAAATGAGGTACCAAAATAAGCCTTAATGATGGCAACAACTTCTAACATCAAATATTCAATTGGGACTACAACTAAAATTTGATGATTGAAAATTTACCTAACGTTCACTGAAACAAAACAGTCAAAGACACTGTAGGACCTGAAGTCCAGTTTCAGAGATTAGTCAAATCTGGTTTGTTTTTAAAAATGTAATTATTATTTCTCAGTTTACATCTTAAACCCTCATGCTCTCATGCCAACTTTTTTAGCTGCTTTATAAGCTTAACTTTCAGATCCCAGGATGAGCTCTGTGCCAGGCTTCTTGTACATCAAAAGCAGGATTATGTAGGTCAAATCCTGCCCTCTGACTCTTCTACAATTCCTTTGTTTTCTGCTAGTTTTCCATTGAAGGAACTGAAGGCATTATTTAGCCCCACAGTTTTAACATGGGTAACAAATTCTTCTGCTACCTGGGCTAGAATAGAATTCAGCTCTTTCTTCCAAGGCTAAAGTGGCTTTCCAGTAACATAAACAGGCAGATGTGACGGTGAACACATAAACACTAGATCTGCTAGGAAAGGTGCTGTCATTATTGTGCTTCTCAGAGTAGAGCTGTATTTCAGATGAACGGCTATGTCCTTTGAACATCCAGCTGGGGACTAAGAGGATCTCTGAGCTCCTGTATGCCCTAAGTCCCTTTAAAATGAGGTACTACTCCCAAAAATTCTGTTCCTGCATGAAGATGAGTAGATAACTGCATTAATGTATCTGGCTTATTAGGACAGAAATCATCCCTTTTGTCCATAATCGAAGGGATCAGATAATTCTTTGAATGCCTGAGTAGAAGAAAACAAACAAGGGGAGAGTGGCAGCTAGGGATAATTTCTTTCATGACCATTGTCCCTGACCGTCCTACTTACAGTTTTCTGTGAATTGCCTGCTGCCGCAGCCTCTTGTCGCTTGGCACCGGAACTGCAGGATGATGGGGGGCTGCTTGACACCCTCTGACTGCCAGCTCTGACAGTCCGTAGCTTCTCTCCCAGAGCAGACAACCAATTTTTTCTTTCAGGTGAACTATTCTCTTTATCTACTACTTCAGAGTCCTTCCCACATGGAGTTCTGAAAAGACGGGGGGGAGTTTGAAGGCCTGATGGATTAATATGGCTTCCACGAAAGGGAGGATCTTTTGGGCTGTGGCTGGAGCCTTCATGGTCATTATCCAAGTCAGCCACGCTGCAAGAGCCTTCATCAGAAGCTTTTTGATCAGCAGCCAAGTGACACAAATTCAGCTTGGATTTCTTAGCCATGTGGTCCAATTCAGTCACACAGCTACAGGCTTGCAGACACTTCTGCCCCACATCGCCCTCCTTGCTGCAGTCAAGCCTTCTCTTGGCACACTTTTCAGACTGCGAGTGTGGGGCTTTAGGAGTGCAAACAGCTTCCAGGAGACCTTGGGTGACTTCTGCCAGGGCTTTTCTAGGAGAAGGAGCCTTTTTCCCTGCTTCTGGAGGAGAAGAGCATGGAGTCCTTGTAACCCAATGTTTAATGGACATTTTGGAGGAAGGGATCAGTTTGGGAGAAGGGCATGGGCTGGCTTCACTCTGCTTGGCTGGGGTGCAGACTGTGGCCGTCTGGGTTTTGAGAGCACCCGTTGGAGTGTTTGTAGACAGGGGAAGGTCTCCAGAATAAATGGGAGCACAGGCAGCCGGCCGTGGTGAGGAAATGCACAGGCTGCCCGCTGTGAAGGCCTTGGCAGGAGTAGTCTGTGGGCTGGCTGGCAGTCCTGACAGGGGGGAAATAAGTAGTCTGATGAGGAACGTAGAATAGCAGATTAAAGACAGCCCTTTTATAAACACCCCTTGCAACTAGGAGAAGAATTCAGTGCTGACTCTGCTTCTCAGACATAACCTTTGAGTTAAGAGGTTGCATAAATCCCTCTAATTTTGGTTAAACTGGCACAAAACCTATGTAAAATCCTATATCATATTGATAAGTATAATACAGTATGTTTATGTAACGTCTGATGTCTATCCCTTCTGTAACAAGCACTGTTATGTGAGCTACAGCCAAGGGACTGATGGACAGACAAAATAGACCCTGAATCTTCCAAGTTTATCTAGGCTGGCAGTGGCTTGGTCCAGATAGCTCTGTACTGAGATGCTGCCTGAGAGCAGGGCTGGTCCCCACCTGTGCTGTCATCTTTAATGGTTGCATAACTGAATTGAGGGACAAAGGTACTGTAAGCAGGTCCCACAGCTAATTACAATACCAAAGAAGCCTTACACTACAATGCCCTACCATATGAATAATGCTCCTAGTCAGGCATTAATAGTTGCATATTTTAAAGATGAAAAAAACCAAGAGGGAGAATAAGGACATACTTTCATTCTCTTGTCTTTTTGCTGGAGGATTTTCTGCTATGCGATATTAGTCTGAAGACGGTAGTTATTTACCATGCCCAGGGAAATGTGAGAAATTGTTTACCTCCTGAACAAGGACTTAAATTCCAGAGAATATAAAATCTGTCACTGTAGTAAGTTATTTCTTTAAAACAAATGATCCCCAAACAGATATTTCACAGTGGGTTTTGAGCTCACTAGTGCAGATGCAAACCCCTTTGCTTTTATAAAAGAGGTTCTGAATACCCGGCTTCTTAAAACAGTAGTCTTAAAACAGGGGCATAAGGACCTCATTAGTAACAGTGGGAATCATATACAGCAAAGGCCTTGGTCTGAAGCAATATTAGAGAGCCTTTAAAAAAAATATATTTTTTTTATTCCTGGCATTCTTCAAGAGAGAACACATTAACTGTTTTTTTAGATGCCTGCTTTCTCATTCATCTAACTTGTGGTGATGCAATTAAATAAGGATAGCACCTTAGTTGCTCTGCAGTTCCACTGCTGAGCACAAGAGCTCTAAGCATTTCCTGGGTACCAGGGGTTTAATCTGAACTCCTAATTCTCAGCATTAGCACTGTTCTACAAAGCACTTCATTAGAACAATGAGAAATCTAGTGTGAATAACCTGCTGTTTTCTTTAGGACGTTGGGCTGTATAACAAATAACACGTTGAATGAGCACCTAAATTACTCTTTGATTATATACCATATTAAGCCTCTTTTGATCCTTACTTTTACTTTGTTATCTAGTATACAAAATACAAGTACTGATACATCAGAGCAAAATTAAATAGGATCCCATATTACTGGATAACACCACAAATCACTCTAACACACAAAGCAGAGGTAAAGGCTCCTTTCCTGATAAAATAAGCTACTTCATAACAACTTGCTTCAATCTGGACTAAGAGAAAATAACTGCCAAGATTGGTTCTCCTAATTTTTACTTTAAGGAACACTTACAAGACAATAATACCTCAGCTGGGGAATTAGTTGCATTTAAAAATCTAAGCTCCTAGAGGTAGAAGAGAAGTAGCAAACTCAGCAACTCTTGATCCCTAATGACCATCTAAAAATTCATACGGCAGAAATATTGCATGACTAGCTGGCTATTAGCACTCCCAATCCCAAACCAGTATGAAAGTTATACCGTGGAGACACTGGATAAGGGAAAAATAAACCTGTCCTGAGAGTTGAATGGACGTCGTGGCAAGAAGCAAACCCAAACTTGAGAAACAATCCCAAAGTAGAGATAAAGAATACAAAGATCAGGCTTTTTTGTAAGACTACTTCTACTAAGCCTGTCCCAAGTGGTTTACATATATGCTTGTAGTACAATACTGTAAATACCTGCAGTCAACCTGCATAACACCAAAGCAGGTTACTTCAGATGTTTCAGACCTTTTCTGCTACAAATCTTCTAGAGCTATATTATCAATCTCTAGATTTAAGACACAAATTATCCATGTACAAACCTCCTCCAGGAATTTGGTTACAGAAAAGCATAAAGAAAGTAGTGCAACAAAAAGAACTTCCAAAGAAAAGGAAACTGAGCTTGCTACACGTGACGATATAGGTCAACAGTCAATACCTCAGTCTCACAATTTGTTCCACATAAATGGGTGGGGAGCTACCTAGATCTCATCCTAGCAGGTCAGAGATAGTACTTAGCTTGCCAGCTATGAATCAGTCTCTGCAGATAACTCCTATATTCTAAGAGCACCTGCTTTGTGTCCAAGAGACAAGGTCAGCAGGAAGCCTGCTGTAGTGTTTGCAGTGTCTGTGTACTTCTGCTTCCCTCCTGTGGCACATTAATGTGGCAAGAGCAAGGAGAAATAAGTTACTTTTCCAGTATAATTTCCAAAGCTGACCAGTAAAGTTTTAGAGTACAAGCTACTTTAGGTTTCAGGCTTCTGGACTAGACCTATGTTTACTTCTCTTTTGCTGAAACCAATACAAAAAGTGTTTTTTCAGCCCTCCCTGGAGCATAGTGTGTGCACACATTTACCAGCTACAGAGCAGATCTGGCACTCTCCCTGCTATTGTCCTGCAAACTTCCTGCACGACTGTTACTCACTGGCAAAAGGTTAGAAGTAATGTTATCCCATTAGTGGGATTTGGAGACCTTCAGCCTTTATTTGTGTTAGCCAAGGTGAAATTCATTTGGAGGTTGGCTAGAAAAGATAGGTGGAACACAGGAAGTCACATCAGCAGCTGCTGGGAAGCCATTATATTCTTAGTTTCAGATCTATTCTACTGAGAAACTCATCTTATTTCACTTTTGGTGGCGGTTATTCTCCTTTCACCTACTCTACTGTAACAAAATGCAAGTTTCAGACAAGTCAAAGTAGTGTTATGATCCAGGGCTCCTTTCTTTTGGTCTAGGGTACTGTTCAGGGAGAAGCTCCTCTGTAGGAGCCCAGATCTGCTTGCTAGCTGTGAGAACATGCTGCATGGCTTGTCTGATCACCTGGGCTTTGTTAACTAGCCTTAATATGTGAATAGATGAATGCTACTGATAAATTCTGGAACATTATGCTCACATCTTGATTGTCTACAGAGAGTTCCAAGGTTTCAGAGTTCCAAGGTTGCATATGTGCTCTTAGCCCTTTACTGTGGAAACCAGCAAGCTGGAAAAAGCATATGGTCTTACTGCTCCAAGTTATTATTTGGTATTAAAAAAATGTGACTTGTTGCTACGGTGCATGCAGGCAAGACATCTCCTTCAGCTGTTCAATTATTGAACCCTGCTGATATCCACTGAAGGTCTGGCCGCCCAACAAGCTATATTAATATTTGCTTTGCTATCTGGTCTTACAGACCTCAACAGCATGCTTATAAGCTATTTCAGCCAGCTTGTCATCTTAGTGGCAGAAGCATTTACAAGTAGAAGTGTTTGTCTGACTATATGAATTATTGCCTCATATAAAAAAAAAAAGACTAATAAGACAAGTCAAAGGCTTGTGTTGGTACAGAGAAAATTCAGAAGTCATGATGCAGAGCCAGATATCTCAGCTCAGGGACCTTACCTGCTCCACGTTGTTCTTCTGGTTTCTTCTGAGAGACCCAGCCCACCAAGCTGACTTTGCTGAATGCTGGTTTTTCTTCCTCAGGACAACGTCGTAAGCGCCAAATCCTCACAGTGTTGTCATCAGAGCACGTGGCAATCTACAGTGTAGATTAGTTTGTTGGAGTAACCACAGCACATCCTATGGTTCACTGACCAAGTGAACTAGAACAGCTACACCCAATATACCATGCCAATATGAATGAGGGTGAAGTCTGGTTGACAGGGTGCAAGATTTGCCCATAAAACAAACAAAACAAGCTATCTCTTTTATTACTGTACCAAACCGCAGTGTTTGCTTTAAAGCATGCAAAGCTGCCACCTTCACGTCTTTCCACTAGAGAAATCTCAGTCACCAGTGACTGTTTGCCTGGCACAGCTCTGTGACAGACAGCAGTCTGCTCAGGAAGGGCCAGGGTGTATTTGAAATTTCAATCACCCAGTAGACAAAAGCAGCCATGCTGCTTTTTGCACCTGTGTGGAGGTCTGTCTCTGTTACTCAGGACCTTTTCTGCTTGGGGACAAACATTTGCAGCATGCTGAGAAGGTGACATTGGAAGGCTGTTGCACTAGCCTTAAGCGCTATCTCTTCAGAGTCAGATGTCAGCAGTATCTGGCAGAGAAACCAAGTCTGCCAGAAACATTGGTCTAGATTCGTGCTGCAGCATCACACACTCCAAATGGATCTGTGGAATCTTGTCTGAAGAAGCAGCAGAACTCACCTAGCCCACATTTTATGGCTCTCTTCAACCGGATTAGCTGGTGACTCACATGGGAATCAGCAGCAAGAAAAAAGGAAATGCTGTGACCAAAGTTCATAGTAATCTGGATAGGAAAAATGTCTCTACTCTGACCTCTGTGACACCAATATTGTCTGTACAGAAGGCAACTTTGCCTCTCAAATCACTCCAAGCAGCTTCCTGACCTGTTTGAGAACATTTTCCAATTTTCTTCATGCTTCAGCATCTGAACAGTGGCTGTTTCTTACCTGTGTTGGCAACAATTTTAAAGGCTCTATTTGTCTGCATTTCCAACACATCATGATCAGGATGCTGGGCTGCCTCTAGATCACAGATTTAATCTAAAATGCTAATTGCCACACTTTTGTGCATCTTACACAACTAGAACAATTCCTCCTGTTTGCCTGCAAGACTCCCACCCTCCTATACTGCAATGCACCTCACAAGACCCAGTGCTATACTGCAAGCTAGGAAAAGTGGCTGACGTGCTTAATACTGCGGGGTGAAAGAAACTCTGGTTATTATTAGGACACTGCCTAGGATCTTTCAGGGTTATTTGTCATTTTGAGCTAGGCCAATTATTTGAACCAGCCTCCTCTTGCAGTTCTTTTCCTTTTTCGTGATATCTGGTGCATAATAATAATAATCACCGACCCAATTTCTCTGTAGGTTTTTGGGTGTACATAAAGTTCATATTTTGAAAAAAGGTCACAATTAAGAGTCTACATGTTTTTTAAAGGGCATTGAAAACTTTCTTCCGCTCCGTACAAGACTAGCAGACGTATCAATAGTCAGACAGGTAAGCAAGCTGTAAGTATGGAACCACAAAACAAGCTTATGAAAGCCCTGATTAAATGCTCACAGTTTTGTCTCCTACAGGCAGTGTCACAAGCTCTCACCAGGAGAGGTCTTTGGTCATCTGCAATTTCTTCAGTCTTATCAAATAGTCTAAACTATTTGAAAATAATGAAAAACTTCTGATACATTGTACTCATGTGACAAGCTTGTTTTACTGCCCCCTCAAATTAATGTTTTTAGAAATTACTGCCTAAAAATTTCCTCCCAAATAACCAAATACTGCTGCAATTTTGAAAAGCAGACATTGCCACATAACTTCCAGAAAACAAACCTTAGTGAAGTCTGAAGGACACCAAGCAACGGAGGTGACTTCTTGAGAGTGACCAAGGAGTATTCGTGGAGGAAGGTTGGGCTCAGAAACCTTAAAAATTCCACAGAGAAACAAGTTTACAATCAGAAGCCCCACAGCCTAATATACACGACTAAGAAAAGATCCCAAAGCCCACTTGTGAAGCACGTGAATACTTTCCATCTTTCCTATCTGAGTTGAATAAGTCAAGTTCTCTCACCCTGTCATCACAGGACAACAACTGATAGAGCCCTGATAATTGGTTCATGTGTCATTTCTAGAGGTGAAGTAGCTGATCAGCACTGAGAGGTACTAACTTGCCTGGAAGCACTTGTTCAATTCCTGCTACACACAGGATTTCTGCCTCCAGAGTTGTCAGCCCAAAACACGACACATACATTTTACTGCGTTAATTACCTCTACCTGTTTGAGGTAAGATTCTTAGAAGTTTGGGAAGCTCATACTTTGAATCAGGATAGGCAAACATATTCTGCTGTTTTACAAAAGTCCCAATCGCAGGTCAATGGTTTATAAAAAAAAAAAAGCACCAACAAAATCCTATAGATGAACCTTCACTGGCTTCAGAACTGGCATTTGTGTGACTGCCTACTGCCAACCAGCTGTATCAGAGGCACTCTTCAGAGTTCACAAAAAGCTCCATAAATCACTCACGCTCATCAAACTGGTCTCCATTTCTCTTACAGCCTTCATAAAAATCTTTCTCCTGCTCTACTGTGTTACTATTAATCTTCAATTTCAGTTCATTTAAGTGGAAGATATAGCTGAAACTAGAATTAAGTGGCCCAAGGAAGAAAACACATACACACAGCGATCATATCCAAATTTTGCATGCTTTCAGCAGGCAGCACTTTCTGGAGTTATGAGTCACCATTATTGATGTGACATTATAAGGGGGATTTATCAAGGGGATTTGCATAAATGACTAAGTGAATGAACAGATCCTTTACTGTGTGGGAAAAGGAGTAGACATTACACATTGATTTCAAAGGAAAATGCAAGACATCGGGGAAGGCTTCTGAATTACACACAAGTTTTTCCTCTTGTGAATCACCTCCTACAACAGCCTGCAAAACCGCAATTGAATATCTAGCTTCAGATCTTAAAGTTGTTCTGATATAAACAGGTTCATCTTAAAAGGCCTTTTTGTTTCCTGGCATAGCAGAGGCAATCACTTGACTAAATATCCACTAAATGCCTTGGTCAGAGTATTCCCTTCTTTGCCAAAACACTCAATACCATGGAAACTAAATCCCTACTTAGGGAATAAACAACAGGAGATCTTGGTGCAGAGAACACCTTTGTTTACATTTAATAGCAGTCTTGCTATACACATATGACAGACATGATAGCGGGATTGCTGAAAGGAAAGCAGAGAAAAAGTATTACTCTTGCTGGGACACACTGGTTTTACCCTATACTAGTGTAAATTAAACCAACTACACCCAACTTATATTACTGTGAACTAAAGGAGGATGCATTTATAGCTGCGTCCACTGTGTTTAGCAGAAGAGAGCTGGCCAGTCTGCGCATGGTAAATCAGGATTAGCCACAGCACATGCTGTTTTTTGCCTGATTTCACAGGAAGTTGGTGGGGAAGTTAGAACTATTGTGGAAAGGTTGAAAAGAGAAACCTAGGAAATGAGATTTTTTTAGTTACTCTACTCACTGAAACATCTGTTGTATCCATCTTTAAGACTAATCGTAAAATAGTCTATATAATTTTATGCAGCATATGATACAGAAGCACTTGAATTCCAATGCTGGGACAGACCACAGGGTAACTTAATATTGTCATCTTAGAGTGGTCTGCACCAAAGGATTCAAGGGACAATGGAAATGTATGTCTATAAAAGATATTTTTTTATTACCAGGAAGTTATCTCAGCTAGGTAACATCTTTGTTGAGACAAACTTCTCTGCTCTCTGGCTTTTATAGTCTCAGAGTTATTCGAGAATCAGTTCATTAATCAACAGACTAGTAATTAAACAAACCCAACCCAACACAATAAAGCAAGTGTTCATTGCCTGTAAGTGATTTATATATGGAAACTGACTGGAACAGCATCCTCATCAGCAATAACTCCTAGCCACAATGTTTCTTGAGAATTGCTGACCCAAACACAACTAAGCACTGCTGTAAAAGTTTCTCAAAGAAGTAATCTTGGCGAACAAGTTCTTGCTCTGCCTTTCTTTCCTCAACACGGTCTTCCTCTGTTTTTCATACCTTTCTAGATATGGAAAGCTAGAGCTCTTCATTAAGTTCTTTCCAATATTACCTGTTAATTGCTCATGCAATATCTAATCATGTTTTTTTCACAGCATAGTAAATCCTCATCCCAGGAAAAGATACATATGTTTCAGAGTCAGTAAAATATGCCAACATTTAAAAGAAATTAAGAAGCCACTGGATATGACAGAGAGTTTCACTGGAAGTCCTACTTTCTAACATGGCTATGGGATTAAAATAAAAGTAATCATCTGATGATTTATTTAATAACTGTGCAATATGATCTGTCGCTTATATGTGATAGCAATAGAAGCCTTCTGTACATGCATGCATTTTAAATGTGCTTAAATGCTTCAACTTTGAGATGTAATGACATCCCTGAATGCTCTTGACCCAGTCCCAGGCTATGCTCCAAGAAAGTAGCAAAACACACGAATGCAGGATGTGCAACTCAAGTTTGCACAGGTATTTTTGCTGAACTCGCAGAGAACATGAAGTAGGTTAAAATTACACCACTTGGCATGGGAGCAGCCATGCTACCACAGTCCTGCTACTACTGAGTAAGCAACTCACTTGCTTACAAGTGTTCCCCAAATCAAAGAGACTACATGCTCAAACCACAACCTCAGCAGGCTGACCCTTGGCTCTGAAAGGTTTGTATTTTACTTTCAAACTCATTGTGAAAGGAGTAAACAAGTCAGCATTCCCTAAAAATTACCCCAAACCTGAAACAGGCGGTCACTTGTGATTTCTGTCTATTCTACTTCAATAAGAAGTCTACTCTGTTCCCATATGGCCGTCAAGTATGGAGAACAGAACTCGAAGCAAGCCTTATTCTGAAGTCCCTGCTATTAACTCGGTGACATTTGCATTGCTCTGGAATTTTGCTGAAGGCTCTGGCTGAGCCCTTGCTGTAATACAAAGGCTTTAACTATTGTAAATTAAGCATGAGAAAAAGCTATGTCTGAAGCAAGAGCTGGAAAAAGGGAAGGTGGGGGGAAAGACTGTCCTTTAAAATAATTAAATTGTTAGGTTTCTGCTAACGTGCTCCATTGCTAAATATGAACCAAGAACTGTCTGTTTACTTGTCGTAGCTGGCTGAATCAACAAGATTGAAAGAGGATTTTAATGCCCATTAAAACCAGATTAAGATCAGCAACTTGCAATAATCAGCAGTGATGAGAGACATATTGATAGCAGAAGGTTAGCTCTGTTTTACATTAAACAGTTACATCTAGCCTTGACAGCATCAAGCACACTCCAGGTACAACATGCCAGGAGCTAACTCCACGCTGCTTTGAGTAGGAGTGGGAGGTAGGGAGTATCCTACGTGAACATGAAAAGCAAATGAAATGACAGAGTGGAGCAGCTCCAGGTTGCACACTTGAGTCTTTCCCAATGGCCTCACCTTCCAAATGTATGCATTGCAGTCACTCGAGCCACTAACCAGGAACTGATCATCTGGGCTGGTGCTGGATTTGATGTAAAAGGATGAATTCTGGTGCCCACTGAAAACAGCCACTGTTAAGAGAAATTAAAAAAAAAAAGAAAGTAAAAGCCCTGCTTAATGCAGAGCCATGGAGTTGGTTGTACAAGGAGGGCTGATCTTACAGGCTTTTCCTGCCTAGCCACCTATCCTCTGGAGAAAGTGCTCCCTTGCTCTGGGGCTTCACCTTCAGTGTCAGGAAGTTTTTATTATTCAGCTGAAGCCCTTCAGGCTTCCCAACCAAAGCAACAGTTCTCTTCACAGCACAAGGAAGTGGTGGCAGTTTCATTAAAGCTTTAGCCTGACCCATATCACAAGCAGGCCAAGACATCACCTGGGCTGCTTCACTACTCTGTTTAAGGTTCCTTGTCTCTTTCTCCCTCAGTCACCATCACCAGCCCTGCTACATTAACAAGGGCAGCCACACAGAAAACATAGCGAGGGCCTTCTTCCACCCAGGTGACAAAAAAGGTGCTTGGTGCTCCTTCCTCCTGCTGCCAGCATCTTTATTTCATCAACAAAACCTGCATTGTGTCAGCCACGCTTGCTGGCTCCCTGTATATGAAGCCTCAGTAGTGTCTGCTAAAGCCTTGAAACCATCACCCCAAACGGCTGTCCTTCCCCATATTGTGAGGATCTGAAGAGTCAGTAGCCAGCACAAGAGCTGAGTGTGGATCTAGACCACTCGGACACACCACAGCCCAGCCTTTCATCAAGGCAGAAAGGGTGAGTTTCCACATGTAGTACCAGGCGGGGCTGGCACCCCCTCTACCAGCCCTGTTTTAATAGTGATTTTGGCAAACAAGGTAACCCACAGACCAGAGGACACATGGCTGCCTTTGGCAGTCTTTGAAAAGCTGCAGGACCCCAAAATATCCCTTAATTTTTACCCAGAGCTCTCTCAGCGTGGCAGTTACCAGACAGCAAGTCCCTTCCTAAGCCAGACCTACCAGCAAGTCTTGTTACTGGGAGGATTTCCTCACATCCGCTGCAAACTAAAAGCTGCCTTGGTACTAGACAAGAGCAGCCACAGTCAGGAGAAAAGCCAGTGAGTGAGGAGAGGCACCAAGCCACAGGCAGACGCTGCCCTCTGCGGGAACAGCGGCACGCCGAGAAGCCACAAGTGCTTCATCCAGCTGGATGAATTGAGGTTGCTTCCCGGGTTTTATCAGCTGCACACAGAAGGCAAGAGCTCCACGAGGAGGCCAAGGGCAGGATGCTCTGTGCTTTGGAGAGAGCCCTCTCCTGTGGGAAGGACAGGCCAGGATGCATGTTTCCACAGCTCAGTGGTGGCACCCGGGGTTAACCTCAACAACTGATCTATTAATATTTACTACTTGCACCACTTCTCAACTCTGGAAGCGTTCCCACCCACCAGACTGCTCTCCTGAAGGGCAGACAGAAGGTCACATTGTTCCTTTAATTTCAATTAAAAAGGCAATGGAAATGAAATCATCTGGCTGGCTGAAATGCATCTAACAAGTTTTGCCACTTTCTTGAGAAGCAGCCACTGGCCTATGACAAAGCAGCTTAGTGCACCAAAGGCTGTGAGCCGTCTTGTCAACGTAAAGGTCGCAGATGCAGAGTAAAAGGAATTTAAAAAGCTGAAGCATCCCCAATATGGTGGGGATGTTTTCTCCCAGAAACTGGTAGAAGCTAAATTGAAAGACACTTTCAAATATCTGAATGCAAAATATCAGGTTATCACTTTACATAGATTCATATCTAAGAGTTTGAAAAATCAGGGACTGTCAGTCAGCATAAGATTCAAACTTGCTTCAGGTGGGTAGCAGCTGGACACTGGCCATTCCCCACCTGAAAACTAGAGTCAACATGCAAACTACCATTAGTCCCTGTCCCAGTGAACCAGTATCTGCACTTCTGTAAGTTTTTGTGCTATTAATTTTATGTGGATGGCTTAACACAAAAGGTCAGGCTGGATGGGGCTCTGAGTAACCTGATCTAGTGGGAGGTGTCCCTGCCCATGGCAGGGACGTTAGAATGAGATGATCTTTAAGGTCCCTTCCAACCCTGATGATTCTATGAAAATATGAACAGCCCTTGTAACATGTGCCTTCTCTCCCAGGTAGCTTTAGACGCAAGAATATCCAATAGGTTTCCTAAGTGTTCAAGCTGGTCTCTATCTCTCTAAGTCACAGGGAGAAACTTGCCTTTCTATGCTCTGTAATATCTATCTATTTTTTGCAGGTATTTCCACAGATATCATGCTTACCTGGAGTGGTTCTTAAACTCGTCATATTGAACATGTAGATACTGTCATCAGTGCAGTTAGCAAACAGATTAGCACCGGTGGAATCCAAAACCAGGCTAGAATATCCTATAGACAAAGAGAGAAGTTCTTCATAAGAAATAACTCCACAAAAAGCATTCTCAAAGAAATGTCTAGAGAGAGAAATTTGGAAAGGATCTCTTATTGCATATGAGATTGTTCTTGGAAAGTTTATTTGTTTGACAGAGAAGTCATTTGTTTGCTGGAGAAGGAAAGTTTCTGGAATAACACCTACATTTTCTCATGAGGATTCAGGGTGATATTTAGAAAGAAATCTCACCTTCAGAGCAGGCAAGTGATTTATCTGATTGATAGTTTCAAATGGATAACAGGAACAACCAGTTGTAGAAGCAGAGACCGAAAAAATAGAAACCCTCATGCTTTGGTAGAATAAGCCATCCTCTGCTTTTCTAGTGATTTAGGCTCAAAAAAAATCTTTCCCTGCAAGCAAATTATTTCACAACCAGCTCCTCAAGGATTTCCCTCATATTCTTGGGATTGACACTGATCATTACCATGTCAAGATGGTTGATTAGACAAGTCATCAGGAATTACTGTGTTGCATCAGAGCATTGTGAGGTGTTAAGATACAAAAAAGCACAGAGCAACATGAACAAGAGCGCTATTGTTTTTGATAAGAAACTGCTTAAAGTATTACTCAACTCTGGAGGGTTACAATGTAAAAACCCAATCCAGTCTGTCTTTGCAAGATACAACACAAAGGAAGAGTTCAATCCGGTTTCTACTCGTGCATCAAAATGACTACCTAAAAATTCTACCTCATAGAGCTCTATTATTCCCTCATCTCAATTTCTGGAAATGAATTGCTGCAGCTTATGCAAGTTACTATCATCACACCAATGACAAAAAAGTTGGGCACTTCCACTCTTCAGCTTGAAGATTTGTTATTGGCAATCAAAATACCCTGCTGAGCTTGTCAGTCTGATCAATAACTGGCTAAAAAGGTAAGAGGTGGCACTGTCAGTACTTTTTAAATGAACCTAGCACTTCAACTAATACATCCTCCAATAACCTACCAAGTTTGCGAGTACTGGTCCCAGGGTAGCAAAAAGACTTGAAAGGCACCGAGTCCTGACGGTAAGTGGCATAGTTCTTGCGCAAGTCCCATATTTTGATCACACTGAAACAGAAAAACAAAAGTGTCTTCAACTCCAAAATTTCTTTTGCAATGCTGATAAGACCTTTAAGAGCTAAGAAAGACAGGCTGCTCATTACTGAGGAGTGTCCAGTGCCAAGGAGCACAGTCGAACAGAAGCAGAACACAGACATGCGGAAAGAAAAACAATTGCTCTGCTGGATATGGATGAGAAAGCAGCACTGTCTTCTGTAACTAGCACAAGATACAATGAGAGCCTGCCAGTAAACTTTCTTCAACTAGTGAAAGGAAATACAAGGATGCCTTTAAGCTCCTGATTTGTAGTTTTAGAATTTAAGTCCTTCAAGGCTTTTCTTGCTCTCCAGAGGCAAGCCTCTCTCACAAGCCATAGGAAGGAGAGTCAATTTTACCTGCCTCAGAAAGGCTCTGATCACATGGAGCCTGCTAAAGAATCAAGCCCTCCATGCTAATCAATGAGACAGATTGCTCGAGCTCCAAGATGCTGCAACAGCATCTGAAAGAATGCATGTTTTCTAACTCAAGGCAACATTTTCTCAAGCACGTCTACACATATCCAGGCAACAACCATGCACTTGCATCCCCCTAGAGCTGTCTAACAATAGTTTGTTATGGGTGGTCCCATAGGTTCCTGAGGATAGAGAGAAGGTAAGAACTGCTCTTGTTCTGTCCTGTAGCTAAGACACTAAAACAAGCATTTACTACATATGCACTGCAGTCTTCAGTAAAGAAGAAAAGCAGCATTCAGCTTTGTCAATGCAAGCTGGCAGCATAGCTCTGCTGGTTCTGCTTAATAGCAAGTCTAGCCTTGTGGGCCACTGAGTGATCTTAAAATCACAAACAGAAATGTCCCAATCTTTTTGTGCCACTAAGAAGAACACATAGAACAGAGAGAAAAGCAGGCATCCTCCCTCCTTACCCATCAACAGCTCCTGCAGAGATAAGAGTATGCTCATCCTGAAGCAGCACCACGGTTACACTCTGCTGGAAATCCTTCATAGGAAAAACAAAAAAAACCCCAGCTTTACTTTCTCTCAAGGTCAGCAAGATCTTGCTCTGCTTAATTCAAGGCCAAGTGAATATTGAGAAAACCTCTTCCTAGCCAGGCAAGAGAACCTGGAAATACCAGCTGCCAATTAGGACACAACAATCCTACGAGCAATTCCACTAGTGAAATTGCCACTGAGCAGCAAGTGTTTGGGCAGCAGTTTGAGATCATACCTTTCAGGTCAGAGATAAGAGAGCTGCCCTCATCACAAGGTTTAACAGATTAAATAAGACCAGGTCTTATTCCAGTAAGGCAGTAATTTCTGCAGTCAAATTAGCAGGAAAAAAAGAAAGAAAAAAAAAAAATGCCAGCCCTCCTTATGTCCCCTCTCAGAAAAGGAATGCTGGTCACTCCTTTCCTCTCTGGAAAAAAAAGATGTATTTTCACATGGCATTTGCATGAAGATGGTTTTGATAGGACGTGGGTTGTTAGGCAACTAAACGAGGTCTAAAATTAGCCATAGCAAGTGATCATGACACAAAAAACGACCTCTGCAAAGATAAATGGAAGTATTTGCCACATTCAAGCCAAGTATTTCTCACAATAATTACTTAGAAAGACTTTTATTGACTGTCCTCAGAAGACAGATCTGCATTTTCTTTGTTCCTCAGATACCTACCACCAAGGGAGCAAGTCCTCTTAGGTTCTGCCTCTTCTTCTTGGGTTTGGAAGGAGTCTGCTTGTCAACCACATTGTGTGCTCCACTGATTTGATTCACCTGTCTATAAAATCCATCTGAAAGAAATCAGAGACATCTCAGTTAACACTTTCTATGGAATTTTGCTATCACTTTAATAAAACAGGCAGCAACTTGGAATAAGTCCTAAAATGTGTCTGAACCTAAGTTTTAAAATCATTAATGTATTCTGAAAACAGGAAGTGTTAGATGCAAAAACTATGAGGACACAGTAGAAAACAGGAGCATATATTGCAAAAAATTACAGAGGTCAATGTAGCAAGGACATTGAAACTAAAACTGGTCTAGGCAGGCTGCCTTTGGAAATCATTAGCCCTTGATCTGGTCTTCAGCATACATCCTGGTCTGGAGCATTCAACCCAACTCATTCCAAACAGAACTGCACTCATAGGAGGGTTTCCAATGCTTTTCGACTCATTTTAATTTTTTTATTTAGCCTTTTGTCTGCTACTTCTCACTTTATGAAACTTACTGCTTTACTAGAGTAAAGCAACTTTTCTACTTTTTTTTCCTGCACCTTCCACTTCAATCAAGTGGAGCTTCCCTTTTCTACCACTTGTTTGTTTTAAGAGCCAGGGAACCTAGGACAGATGGAAGAGTGAGACATGTCCTGGCAGCACAGGTCAGGAAAATGCTGGGACAGAGCAGGGAACTGGGAAGAGTTATAAGAGCATGGCCTGACCAGGGAAGGAAAAGCTCCAGGAAACAGAAAGAGAGGAGCAGAATGAGCTCACCCTGCATTTAGTAGGTGTTCCCACAATATATTCACTTGCTCCCACCACTCACGAGCTCCTTTGCTCCCTGCACTTTCTGCCTTCCTTCCTACTCTAGCAGGAGACTTCCCAGCTTTGCTTCATCCCTCTGAATGTCTCTGACCTAAGCACTCTCACCAAGCCCATGTATCTCCGTGCTGTCCCACACAGGGATGTATTCTGCACCCCATTATCTCGTTTCCAATACACAGGGTATTATCAAGCCAGCATGTATATCATGCTGTAAATCTGAGACTGTTACAAAGTGGAAAAATGTATTATACATAGAAGAAATACCTATTCCATCCTTTTACTGTACTAAAGCAGTATACTGTTATCCAGCAATCCTCCTGTTCTTCCTGAAGTGTGGCCTATATTGTAATCAAAAGCAGTAGTCCAACAAGTACACCTGAGTACTATTTCCACAGGAGATACCGAGGTTTTTTGATACATATCTGAAAGTTCAATTACCTTTCTTGTTGCATCTGGTATCCCAAACCATGATGTTTCCATCTCTGCCTCCAGTACAGAAGACAGCTGAGAGAGAAAAAAAGTGCTGTTAGCTTCCAAAAGTGTTAATTTAATTAATCTATGTGCTTCTGGCTCTTCTCTCCCAACACTTGGGATGCCAGTCCTCGAAATACAGAAACCATTGTTCTGCTATGCCTTTTGACTAGTTTCTTTACTCTTCCTATTCTTTTGTAATTACTAGTCTAGAGAAACTCATTTATGAAAAGAGTATTTACACACTTATGTATGGAAGTAGGTATCAGATCTTAAACTTGCCCAACATCAGAAATGTGCAGATGTTAGCACCGGGTCACTGTGAAGTTCCAACAAGTTAGTTTTGCTTCACTGGCTGGGTGGCTGTTCAGCCAGCCTCTGCTATTTGTAGCTGTCAGTTTCCAAAGCCTTTTTTCAGCCCCAAAAGTACCAATGTGCCAGGGGGAAAGAAGAAGGAAAAACCAGACAACAGAGAACATCAACATTTACCTTTCTCAAATCTTGAAAAAGCAACTGACTTGAGGCTACACTGGTGACCTTTGCATATGCCAAGAAGCTCGCCAGTTCTCACATCCCACACCTTGGCTGTCTGATCTCCTGAAGCAGTGACCTTCAGAGGAAAAAATAAAAAGCTTTAGTCGTTTTCTGCACACTGTTGCCAAAGCACTAGAAATAAAGATAGATGGCAAAAGACTGCTTACAATCCTGTGTTCCCCTGGTACCCAGGCAAGGTCAAACACAGCATTTGAGTGAGCCTGCCATTCTGACAAGAGAACAAAAGCCAAGGTTAGTTCAGTGCACTGCAGCATGATGTTTTGCAGAAGATGAAAGAACATCAGGCACAGAAATCAGAAAACTTGTCAACAGCTTGCCTGAGGCATGAAAAACAAGAGAGTACAATTCACCTACTACTGCTGTTTTAACAGCACACTCAAGCTACTGCTGCTTTGTAAAGAAAACTCAGCAAAGTATGAGACGGGATTTAAGTACTGCCCACATTTATGTTTAAACGACTTGCAAAAAGCTTCCTTTGGTCCCGGTAAATCACGTGCTTGTCACATCAAATGAGGATCACATTCAATATAACATTTACCCTTAAAGATGAGTTTGCTGGTAGTTTGAGCTTCAGTATCATACAGTCTAACAAGCCCTTCTTCATTTGCAACTGCCAGCACGTGCTCCAAATTCGGGGCTGAAAAAAAATGAAAGTGTTTGTGTATTATGCAGGTGATTCATGATTATGTCCCTGCTCCTTGTGAAGGGCCACAGACACTTTAAACAGGGTACACAATATATAGATAGCTGTGAAATAAACAGTATTCACGTAGCAATTTAAATATTCAAAATGCAGAATTATTGTCAGGGCTTTTTTTCTAGATGTTCTATCCAAAAATTGCAATATAAGGGCAATAAAATGGCTTCAGGAGCAGCTTTTGAGATGACAGCTTCTTTCACCAGCTATAAGAGTTCTCTAGTTATAGTTTTCTTCATACTACCTCTCATCTGCAACCTCCAGTGCCTTCTGTGGATCTGCGTTGGAAAAGCAGGAAGCTGCCCTGGAGAAACATGCACACCAAAACTAGAGTACTACAAATGAAAGAGTTTTGCCCTAAAGATCCAGGGGCTTCCACGCTTGCTTCACTCAACACATATTCATCATGGAGAAACAGTACATGTAACAGTCTAGTGACATCCATCCTACTCTTTGATTTCTACATACTATTCTTGATCCTATTATCTTTTCTATATTTCAAACAAAGCCCAATTTTTCAATGATGTAGCCTAGTACTGTCACCAAGAGGACATACCTTGAAACAGACAAAGCTGAAATGTCTCTATGTTAAAATAAATGCTTAGCAGCTGCTCCTTTAAGGGATTAGTTTCCACCAGTATATCTCAGAGCACCATGATCCAATTTATACATCTACATGCAAGTACACTATTACCAGCTCACTTTAACACAAGTAACTCTGAGCCCAAATCATAGAATCACAGAATCGTTTGGGTTGGAAAGGACCTTAAAGATCATGTAGTTCCAGCCCTGCTGCCATGGGCAGGGACACCTCCCACTAGACCAGGTTGCTCAAAGCCCCATCCAATCTGGCCTTGGACACTTCCAGGGATGGAGTATCCACAGCTTCTCTGGGCAACCTGTTCCAGTACTTACCACTGGCATATGAGATGTATTGAAACAAACAAACAAGCTGACGGCAGTGCCCACACCCTGACCCCTAAAGGGGCCTTTCGGGAGGTGACTTTACCTGCAGAGAAGGTGCATCCGAAAGGAGGGACCGGCATTCCCGTTTCCCCGTATGACAGGTGGTCATCTTCTCGGCTGCATTGGTAGCCATCCAAGAGATGCTGCAGGGGAAGCAGCGAGGACCGACCTGCAACGAGACAGACGGGCCGTAACAGCATCAGACACCACAGACTCGGACTCCAGGAGCCCCGAGGCTCTGTGGAGGTACCCGAGCCGCCGACTCCGCCGTCGGAAGGGCCTAACCCGCGGGAGACTCCGAGACCACTGCTAGGGCAGCGGGAGGCCCGGGCTCACGCCGCCGCGGTCCCGCCGCCGGGGGAAGAGGCAGCGCCGGTGCCATCCGGTGCGGGGAGCTGATATCGGGAAGCGGGGATCGGTACTCACGGGGGGACGCGGCGGAGGCGCGGCGGAGCAGCGCGCGGCACAGCATGGCCGAGAACAACCGGCGTAGCGCGCGGACCCGGCTCGTGGCGCCAACTCCCGCCACCAACCGACCCGGCAAGCGCGCCTCGACTCCTCATTGGGCAACGGGCTCCCGCCGCGTCCTCACCCTCTTCTTCTGATTGGGTAATGCGGAGGGGCGGGAGCGCTCAGGCGGAGTGACGGCGCGTAGGCGCCAGGGGGTCGCGCCTGCGCACACACTGGGCTGAGGCGGCGGCGGCGGCGGGGTGGAGAGCGGCGGCAGAACGGGTGCTCGGGGCGGCCAGAGCGGCGGTTGGTATGGCTGGTAGCGCCAAGTCCTTCCTGGCCGATGCGGGCTACGGCGAGCAGGAGTTGGACGCCAACTCCGCCCTCATGGAGCTGGACAAAGGTGAGGCCGGGCGGGTCGGGGTTGGCGCTGGCTCAGGCTGCCTGCTTCGAAGGGCTCCCGTTAGGGACGTCGGTGCCCACTGTCTGCCCGCCGGGGAGGGTGCGGCCTGGTCCAGTCCCGTACTGTCCCCCGGCTGGGAGCTCTGTCTTGTACCTCTTCATGGCGGGCTGGGGCGTAGGAAGGACCTGGCTTTGCAGGAACATCGGTATCTGCGGTGATTGCTGCTGTCTCCTCTAGGCCTCAGGTCGGGCAAGCTCGGGGAGCAGTGTGAAGCCGTCGTTCGTTTCCCCAGGCTCTTCCAGAAATACCCGTTCCCGATTCTCATTAACTCAGCTTTCCTGAAGCTAGCGGATGTTTTCAGAGTGGGGTGAGTATCATCCATTCCAGTCTCTGAGCCGTAGTAATGCCCTGCTGCTTGGAGTGCTGCTGCTGCATTGGAGCCTGGGCAGCCGAGGGGGTAGGTTCTGCTTGCCTGATAGTTCCACAGTGATGCCGCCTCTATTGAGGACACATTGTGCTTGGTTGAATCTTGCTTTCACCACCTTTAGTGGGATTAGGTGGCTGTGAGTGATCAATGGCATGGGTCCTTTCTATCAGTCCTGATTTGAGGACTGATGTGGCAGGTTTAAGTTCGCTGGTGTAGATTCTGATCATTCATAGATGCATTTGAATTCATAATAATAATTAAGTAATCAAATTAATTAATAAAATTAATTAATAAACAGGTGAATGATCATATATGCAGATTCTATCGCTAAGGGAAGTTGGTAACAAAGCTGAAAGTGTAGCTTTTCCAAGTGTCTGCCTGTGATGGAATTGGAGCTACTTTGTAATAGCTTACAAAAGTTACTCAGCTGAAAGTTACTCAGCAGAGTGAGAATCACCTAGAGAAGATTCTAAATGTGGATGAGTTTGTGAAAAGAGTTTTCTCAGTAATTCATAGCAATGATCCAGTTGCTCGGGCTATTACACTTTGGTATGAATTACATACATGAATTACATATTACTTTGTAGTGGCTTACAAGGTTATCTGTTGCTGGTGGAATCTTCCATGTTGGCTTCAGGAAGGAAAAGAAATTCATTCACACCTGGCAATGGAAATTAAACTTTCCTATCTTAGTCCTAGAAATGCATTTCTAGCAGAACTAGATCCCTAAATGTGCACAAAATGGACATCTGCTTACACTCTTCCTCACTGGTGTCAACAGGTTCATTTCTCAGGAATTGGGCCTAAATTTGACACTACTTGTACTAGAAAATAACAATAGCATGTTAATAGTCTCTTTGACTATAGCAGTCTACTTAAATATAATGTTTCTAAAGCATAGACCTTTCCTTGGTATAATTTACTCTTGTGTGTGTGTTTAAAGAGTCTGAGATTTTATTATAAAATATCCTGATAAAGAAATGTGTGCGTCTTTTAATAGAAACAACTTCCTGAGGCTGTGTGTGCTGAAAGTTACTCAGCAGAGTGAGAATCACCTAGAGAAGATTCTAAATGTGGATGAGTTTGTGAAAAGAGTTTTCTCAGTAATTCATAGCAATGATCCAGTTGCTCGGGCTATTACACTTCGGTATGTATTGCATACACAAAATTACATATTACTTCAAATACCTAGCTAATTATGAGCATGCTTGTTTGGAATAATAAAATCTGCAACTACCATGAATAAAATGTAGGAGGCATCTTGCACATTGCTCAGAGATAAAAGAATTGTCTTTAAAGGGGGTGAACGATAAGGATCTGTTATCAGAAGAACAAGGTTATTAGCCATTTATGATGGTGAGAATTTTGTGGATGGCACCAGACAAAACAATTAGCAGCATTGAAATTTTGTGTACTTAAGAAAAATGAATCTGCATAACCCAGACAGTAGCTATGTGCAAATATAATGTGTTCCCTACGATATATTTAGGCCAGGACCAAAAGTAACGTACTCCCTTACGTGTCAAAATAATTTTTGTTAACCTCTAACCAAAACTTACTTATCTGACCCTTGTTATGCTTGCACCTATTTTTCATTTATCATTGTCCTAGAAGTTTACTGCTTGTTGGTCTCTGATCAATAACTTCTAAGGAAGTGCCATGGTATCATCGATTGCTTTGGACTTCCTGGGAAAATAGGAAAAAATAAAATTGAGCTATCTTTAATGTTGCTGTCCTGCTGTGATGTCTGTGTCTGTTTAACACTATTCAACATGATCATCTTAACTGCATCTTCCAACTCCTGTGCAAGTGAATTCAAATGTGAATAGAGCACTCTTCTTTCTGCCTTTGTATTCTTTTCGTCTGTCCATCTAGAATTGTTACCGATTTCACTATTGAAAGATGGGAGGTGTTAACAGGATTAACTCATATGTCCATTTCTTCTTTTGGTATTTTTCTTGAGATTGTCCTTTTGTGCTCTGGTATTTTAGAAATCTTGTAAATACAGTGTATCTACATCTTTTCTTGTAGTTCCACTTCAGTGTTCTAACATAAGATTACATTTGTTGGCTGATGCTGAGGGCTATCTTTAGAGACTGCTAGAAGTCCCGGGAATCTACTATGTTTGAAAAAATACTTAAATTACTGATCAACTTACAGATGGAATCAAGTGAAAGGTTAAAATGGCTGTTGGTTCAGCAGTTTCAGATTATAATCTTCCATTGATTTTTTTTTTTTTTTTGTCCTCCTTAAGTAGTGTCAGTAATAAAGAACATGGTGAAGGAAAGATCTGCTAAACCAAAACTTAGTGTCTGTAGAACTTCATTGCTAGATAACTGTGTGTAAATATTTGCATAGAACTCTTGCTAAAATTACCATCAGTGCAAATCCTGCATTCAGTCTTCTTTTCATTGGATTATTCTAAATATGTCTGAAAAATCTTTGAGATATTTGTAGCAAAGTATAGATTTATTTGCTCCTTTTTAGCAGTTACACAAAAGGTATTGCACCATTCTCAGTAATAAGGTTATCTCACACCAGTGAAAGATCTTGGAAACAAATTATGCAAGTCAGATATTTTTTTGCTTGATCATTGTTAAAGCTTAAGACTATTGAGACATTTGTCACTGGTTTATTTATGCAGCTTTAATTGGGAAAAGGGGTAGAAAGGGTGAAAACAGTTCTCTAAATGCCTTTTTTTAAAATCCCCCTAGACTACCACATTTCTGAATTTCTGTCCCAAGATGTGTACTTTGTGTGTCTGAAAATAGACATTGGTACATTTTAGCATTAAATCTGTTGTATTGATACTGGAGCTTGAATGTAAAGGCATCTTAAAATTACTTCTCCCCGGGGCTGTAGTGCACTCTTAATTTATAAGAATTCTTGGTAGGTTTCTCACTGTGCCTACTTCAGGCTAAAAGGTATCAAAATGTGTTGGGTTTTTTTTTTTTATTATTAAACCACTGATATAACCACACATGACAAAATTTGTTACCTTTTAATTATATGCCCGCTTTTAGCATTTGTTCCTGTAATAAACAGGAAAGAGCATATATTTATGAAAAATAGTCTTTTAACCTGTCCATTTACACTTTTATTTGGTTTCATCTTGCATTTCTTCATGATCATTGTTCTTCCTGATTTTGCTGTGATTTATTTCTGTAGGATGTTGGGCAGCATGGCATCTATTATTCCAGAAAGGAAGAATGCCCATCACAGTATTCGTCAGAGTTTGGATTCCCATGATAATGTGGAAGTTGAAGCTGCTATATTTGCTGCTGCCAACTTTTCTGCACAATCAAAGTAAGATGTAAATTCTTTTTTTTTTCAGTTTTTCATATTACAGAGACTGGAAACTCCTTTGACACTGGCATTCACAAACCTTAATTTTTCCTTTTGTAGTGCTAGCTGTGTTACTTATAGCAAAATATTTAATTCTATGCTATAACTGTATCATAAAGAAATCTGAATACAAGTTTAACACTTGGTTAATTTTTCCGAAATAGTAATAGATCATAAATATGGGAATACAAAGTGGAATAGCAGCCTTAATCAAGTATTATTTTACAGAAATTCTATTAGGGAAGAAAAGGTAGTGCTGACTGTCACTTCGACACATTTTGTAAAGCTTCTGTTTTATCATTTGATCATGCCAATGTGCAGGGGTTCTAAAATGGCTTAGATCTTGGCAAGTGCTCCTTTATAAACACTGTTTAGTAGCTCAGTTGATTTTTATTTTTAATTATTGCTTTATTTTTCATTTCACCTGGTACTTTGTCTTTTCTCTACAGGGATTTCGCTGCCGGAATATGTAATAAAATCAGTGAGATGATTCAAGGTACATACGTATATTGAATGATAAAAGGGAAAAGCTCTAATTTCTCTGCAAATTCTTTATTATCCCTATGTAAATACTGAATATCAGAATGTTGTTGCCCCTATCCTCAAATGATTCCAGGTTTAAATTAAATTACCTAACCAATAATTGAATGTCTGTCTCTTGTGTCCTCCTAAAACCTAAGTTCTCAAAACACCTGTTGGTGAAGTATAAAATTTTGTCTATAGTATGACGAATAAACTTACGGAGTCTATCACAGATTGCTTCAGATGAGTTAATGTGTGTGTAACCTGCAATAAAGCAAGGAGCAACCTTCTCAAAGAACCACAAAAGTGCTCAATGCTGCTGCTGCTAACGCTGCTAGCTAGTACCTGAGTTATTTGAAGCTAATGCAGGTGTCTGCACAATCTGGATTTGGCAGTGGTAGCAACGCAGACATACTGTGTGTCTTGGTGCTGTCAAAAGCCAGTACAAAGGATTAACACTCTACCTGTGTTTCTCTTCCTTCTTGCAGGCTTGGCCACACCTGTGGACTTGAAATTGAAGCTGATCCCTATTCTACAGCACATGCATCATGATGCCAGCCTGGCCTCCAGCTCCCGGCAGCTGCTTCAGCAGTTGGTAACGTCCTACCCCTCTACCAAGATGGTCATTGTTACTCTGCACACCTTTACTTTGCTTGCTGCTGCTTCTTTGGTTGACATTCCTAAACAGGTAATTTTTCAGTTCTTCAACTTACAGTACAAACTCTATTTAAAAAAACCTCGGATTCTAGCTGATGCCAAAAATAAATTGTCATGGAAATGCTCAGATGGTTGCTCCTTTGTGCTATAGGGAAAGAATACCCTGAAAACTGCTGCTTTCGTATTTTTTGCCCTTTCTGGTCCCATCTCTAGGTTAACCCCACCAAAACACAGGAACCCTTCTGTACAGTTCATAACCCGTTTTTCTTTAAATCAGCTAGGGTCCATCAACATTTTAGGAAAGCAAACACCCTGACTTTTTCTAAAAACATTTCATTTTACCTGTAGAATCCGGGCTTCATTTCTCACTGCTGTATGTTCTCCTGGGTTGTGAGTGTGCCTTTTGCCTTCCTTGCATGCAAGCAAATGAATATTTCAATAGTGTAGAGTGCATTAAAAAAATGTTTTTCTTGAAGAATTCTTGAGGAATTTGAGTCTGTTCCTATAATTTAGGACTATAAACCAAGTTGTGGGCAAGCAGTGATGGAAAAATACAATGCTTTTATGTTCGGATAATGTGCTTTGTGGATGTGATTTATATAGTAGGTCTGAATACAGTGACATTTGAGATTCATCTAACTAATCCTCATGAAGTGGTCATGAAAATCTATGTGCTTTATTTCAGTCCTGTGCAGCTAGGGAAGGCTTGTGTCTGTTACTGTTAGGTTTCAGACAGATCAATGCTGTTAGTCTCTCTTTGGTATGGGTGATTGCTGTATTTCAGAGACTGCTTTTGATAGTACTGAAACTAAGCCAGCTGAAATAACATTACAACACTTGATGTGCTTTTTTTCTAATGGCTGTAAGCATGGTGATTTAGGCTGTATTTCTGCAAAACAGCCGCCAGTGCTGCTCAAAAGTGATGTAGCCAGGGTGGGGATGGAGAGCAAAACCATGGCTGGCATGTTGATGATTTTTCATGCGTTGGCTATTCCATTTCTCTGAATTTGCAGAAAATGAACACAACAAAGGATATGCAGTTAAGTGTCACTTAATTGGAGATAAATGCTTCAGAGGGGGTGGGTAGGGGTTGTTTTTGTTTAGTTGGGGTTGTTTTTGGCAACTACTGAAACATACAAGTTATGTCCGTGTTGCTATGTGTTGTTATGCAGACACCTGAATTATCATCCACAATACTTGGTAGTAGCATAATCAAGACAGTATAAGGTTTTTACTGAGCTTCTCAGGGATGTTTTCTGGTATTTTTGTGAGTGCTGAAACAAGTCTCAAGGCTTCTCAGGTGTGCAAGGTGATGTAGAGAAGGGTGCATGAACAACAAGAACAGTATGGTAGAAACCAGCTGTTAGACTTCTAGCTTGTCATGGCATCGCAGCCTAAGTAGGGGCCTTACCATGTAGCAAGCAGATGAAGCAAGTTGGTTTTGGCTAAATGTGCTCAAAATTTCTTCATGAGTACTTTAGAAAAGGCTTCCTTCAGTAGCATCTTTCTTAAATAGTGAACTTACTTTGTTGCAGATCCAACTTTTGTTGCAGTACTTGAAGAATGACCCCAGAAAGGCTGTGAAGAGGCTTGCCATACAAGATCTAAAGTTGTTGGCCAACAAGACACCGCATACGTGGAGCAGAGAAAATATTCAGGTTTTAAGCTAAAGTTTATTATGAAACTTTGCAGTTAGTTGTAGAATTCTTTGCAGAAGAACTTTTTGGGAGGTAAAGGAAGAACATACATTTCCATATCCCTAAATTAGGCTACTCTGTCAAGCAGAGTGGCCAAGTATTAACAGACAGTTTATAGAATCATGGAGTAACTTGAGTTGGTTAGGTTGATCCATAAGTATCAAATTTGAAGTACTACAGCTGAGGAATGGCATGTCATGTATTAGGCCTTTTTACAGTAAGGAAATAGCTTTTTCATCTGACAAACTCCTCTAAGATAATAAACATGAGAGATGAATGTTTACATTAATCTTAGGATACCGAGTACGTATCGATGCTTTCATGTAACACATTCTCTCTGGGATTTGTCAAAGCATTGTCATCCAGCAAGGTATACTTGAAAGGACAAATACAATTTTGACTTCATTTCTTCGGATTGATGGCTCTTTTTTTTCACTGAAAGAGTGGTTAGGCGTTGGAACAAGCTGCCCAGGGAACTGGTGGAGGCACCATCCCTAAAGGTGTTGAAAAAATGAGTAGATGTGGTGCTTAGAGATATGGTCTTAGGGGTCAGGACGATGTTGGATGAAGGTTGGACTTGATCCTAGAGGTCTTTCCAACCTAGATGATTCTGTGATTCTATGAACTTCTTCAGCATTTTAGGTCTGTCTGTGTAGGTCAGATAGGAGGATTGATCTTTAAATTGTGAAGACTTCACTGATTACTAGACATCAGCATTAGAAGCTGTCACTGTTGCTGCTTGGAGCAGTCTTTCTACTGACTGCAAAGGTAAAAAAGCAGTCTGTGGTCCATCCTGATAATTCTGTGCTTCTGGCATTCTTCATAGTTATGGTTTCAAATAGTCTCTGTGAGTGGTAATCTAATAGCACTGGAATAAAACATCAGTGTCTTGGGAGACATCAAGACTCATTTTCAAACCTAATCATTTTATCTTCTTCTGTCTGCTGATGCAATACTATTTAGTGGGTTGTCAAAATACTACATTGGTACAGATTTATTTAGAATTTAACCCTTACACCATACAAGGATGTATGTATGCCTGATAAGAACACTACTTGGGGTTCTTATTTGTTCCATGGAACTAATTCTTTGGTGGTGTTTTTCTTTATTCAGTTGCAAGATGTTATCATTCAGCTTTGGCACTCTGAAGCAGAATATACTTTTTCCTTTTGTGTCTCATTTTGGTTTTTCTCATGTTGACTAAAAGAGCCTCCAAAACCACTGAATGCCTGTGGACAATGCTGGCATAAATCTGAGAACAATGTGCATTTTAAGAGTTATTCCAATCTAGATGTGATAAGGCCTGAGGAGATATGACAAAAGTCACAAAAGTTTGATGGAAGCTCTACTATAAATTAGTTAAAAAATAAAATATGCTTTAAGATGTTTAGCAAGAAACTTAGACTGTATTCTCTTGGACACCAGGACTGTTAAAGGAAATGACACTTGAAACTTTGCTCTTCAGAGAGGTGTACTTATATAAAACTCTGTATATTGTTAAACAGCAAAATAATCAGTGTACCTCTAAGATTGGAGGACTGTCTTAAAATCTTTTTCAATATTTGATCAATGAGACCTGATAATATTTTTGCCAGTGATTTTTAATTAATATATTACTTAAAATTGGTGTTTCCTAGCATGTGAGACCCCCTGTAACTTTTCTGCAAGCCATGTCCTCAGTCTACTAAAACAGATGCTTCAGGACATGACTTCTAACTTTTGATTACAGTATAGTATTTTCTGTAGAAAAATCTTGACCCTCAAAACTTTTCCCTTCTTAATCTTTAGGCACTCTGTGAATCTGCTCTTCACACTCCTTATGACAGCTTGAAACTGGGCATGCTGTCTGTTCTTTCCACATTATCAGGGACCATTGCCATTAAACAGTACTTCAGCAGTGCTCCAGGTAAGAATAGATTAGATGATTATCTTTGACATTTCTAATGGGTGGGCTACCTACTGATAATCAGTTTAATCTAAACACTTTGTAACACGGTCCTAAACTGTTTTTGAACTTCAGAACACTAGCTGAGAGTCAGACTCATGAACTTAAAATGGGATACTGTATAGCTGTGAATAGTCATGGTCTAAGATTTTGTTCTGTTTTCTGTGGGTAATGTGCTATGTAAAAGATTTTTATTTTTTTTACCTTTGGGTGTTCAGCTTGTCTTCCTAAAATGAAGAAATGCAGTGCCTCCCAGATAGCTGACCTGCATTCTGCTTGAGGTGCTTTGAAACCATGGTTTTGCATCATTTTTGAGTAGCATGGAGACTTAATGGTGTGTGAGTGGGCTGGCATGTTACCCTGGCACAGTGAAGCTGTGCCACCCTTGTGGGATGACCTGCTTCAGTACGAGGTGAACCTTTCTGCCTTAGAATTATATTCTGGAGAAACAGAGTAGACATTTTGAAGTGATTCAAGATATCTTGTTCTTAAAATGGTGATCATACTGTTTTCTTTTTTTTCTTGAAAGCCAGACTGTCCTAATGAGTATTTTGAGCCAAACTACATGGGCTGCAGAAATGGAGAAAAATAGTCCATCTTCCACAGTCATGTTGGGATGTCTTAATTATTAATATGCTCACTAGCTTTTTAAAATCAGATATAATATTTATTAAGGCAGTATTTCTCTGAGTCCCTGAAACATTAGCCTTTAGACCCAAATATTCTTTCTCATGTATGTCTAACTCGTATAGTGTTGAGGAATGGAGGAAGAGCCTCTGTTTGTGTGGAGGGAAAGATAGATATGTTTTCATCTTATCCTTTAAACATACGAAAAATGATTAATCCTAAGTCAGTGTAGTTTCTATGCTGAAATGTCCTTGAAAAGATCTCTGGTGGAATTATGGGCTGTGCTATTTTCTCTCCTGTTTGCCTTGTCTTTATTTAGGAACAGCATCCACAACGGCAAGATCATTTGATTTAGTGAAACTAGCACAGGAGTGCTGTTACCATAATAACCGTGGCATTGCAGCTCATGGTGTGAGAATTCTGACTAATATATCAGCCTCTTGTCAGGAAGAAGGTAAACAAAAGCAAGGACAATGAAATGCACTGTTTACAGTCAGGCTTATGCATTTAACACGTAGTAATTGGTCTTCTCTGTGAACCTGTCTGTAAATCTGTCTGATCCCTCATGCTTGTTGGGGAGAATAGGGAGTATAATCTAGTAGAAAATATTTTGTATGATTTTATAAATGGTTGGGAAGATTCCATCTTTATCTAATGTAGAGAAAATTACTGGGCATAGTAGTATTAAATAAATGCTTGTTCTGCCTTTGCTGCAAAACTACTGGATTGTTTGTCATCCTTTGAAAACTCTTTGCATAAAGTGTATTGCTAAATAGTAAGAGGGCATTTAGATGTCCAGAGATTTATGCACCCTCTACAGACGTCTGGTGTCTACAGTAGATGCAGATGTAAATGTCCACAGTAACTAGTGAGTAGTTACCTGGAATCTCAAAATTGTTTCTAATCAAACTAAGCTAAGGCAAAAGTATTAGGAAGGTACTCATCTGTCATGACCACAACACCAGCGCAAACATCACACTAATTACGGTCAGAAAACAGCAGGGAACTAACTTATTCTGTTCCTCTTTTCTTAGATCTTCTGCCTTTGGAGCAAGATGCAGTTTTTGGCTTAGAAGCGCTTCTTGTTCTTTGTAGTCAAGATGACAGTCCAGGAGCTCAGGCAACCTTAAAGGTGATATTACTGTTGTCTTCCCCTAGTATAGCTGTAAGTTACCGTAGGAGCTTGTATGACAGAAAGGCTGGTATGCACCAGATCCTTCCTGGTAGAAGCATAACATACTGGAAGGAAATGAAGATCTTTCTAGCTTTTGCCCATAATCGGACTTGAGTGCGTTAGAGAAACTGAATACAACTCTAGTGTGAATCCTCTCAGTTATAGAGTAAGTTGATTATTGGGTGGGGGAGTGGGGAATGCATTCCTCTCAGAGGAACTGCTGCAATAAAACATGAACATGGGATGAAGGTGTCTCTGGAAGATGAAGAGATTCTTGGAGACAACCTGCTTTTTGGAGAAGAGGGTGCAGTGTGCATGGTTACAACACTTTTATGAACTATTATTTTTATGTTCCCACTTTGTAAGCTACTACCAGTAATTTTATATAGTTATACCACCAGCCTTTACATGTAAATGAGAAATAAAATTGTTTCTTGAATTTGTGATACATCTCTAAGGGACAGAGGCTTGGACTCTTAGGAAAATCCCATCTTCTGTCGAGTATATGGTCTGAAAATACCAGACTCTCTATATTTCTGCAATCACACTTGCAGATAAATGTGCCTGGCTTTTTTATTTTTAAGTAGGCATTGTGCTTATTGTACCTGTTGATCATGTGAATTGCAGATCACGTTAACTTGTATGGTGAAGCTGGTCAAGTGTCGTCCTCACCTGAGCCAGTCAGTAGTGGAATCCCTGCTGACCCAGTTGCCCAGTGCCCAGGATGCTGCTCGGATTCTGATGTGCCACTGTTTAGCAGCTATTGCCATGCAGCTGCCTGTCCTAGCAGATGGGATGCTAGGAGACCTCATGGACCTCTACAAATTAATTGGAAGATCTGCCACAGATGAAAAACAGGAACTCTTGGTAAGACTTCCTTCTGGTGAATGGCCCTTGATGGATAAGGTCTATATAAGCTACTGTGGATGGATTTTATTTAAAAGGCAGCTAAGCCATTTCTTATGTCCAGGCTAGTGTGCCAGCCTCTATCTTTGGTTTTGCTCTAACTTTTGACTACATATGTCAGTGTTCAGTGTAGAAATATCTCCTAGACATCATCTAGGAATCAGGGAGATGTTGGACAAAGGTTGGACTTGATGATGCTAGAGGTGTTTTCCAACCTAAATGATTCTATTATTCTGTGATAGATGGAGCTGAACTATGTGGTGTATTTAATTAGATTTTCCAGCAGATGGCACTGCTTAGACAAACCTAGCTATTGAAATTATTGGGGCATCTGTGAAATGATTATAGAAAAACAAAATGGCAGTTAGCTCAATTTATCTATGGCACTCTGACACACATGACTTTTAATATACTGTAAAAGTGCTTTTATCACATCCATTTGGAAATGAATTTGGATTTTAAGAGAGAAATGACAAGCTTTCTGTTAATTCATTTGGAGCATTTGAAATACCTCAGTTAAAAGCCACAGTAAAGATTCTTTAAGTGAAAGTGACTTTCATCTACACACAATACTTGGGTTGCCATAACTACTTAAAAGATACATGACTGAGAAGTTCCTCAGTTTAAAATGTATATGTCATCTTCTGTGTAGTTTAGAGTCCAAAATTGAGCAGAATTTCTGGTAGTTTAGGAAACAGAATTGGCTTTTTTTGTTTGTTTGTTTTAACACCTGAAATATAACCTTTCTCACCCTTCCACTCTTCATTAGGTTTCTCTTGCCACAGTGATATTTGTTTCCAGTCAGAAAGCTTTATCTTCAGAAATCAAAACTGTCATCAAACAGCAGCTTGAGAATGCCTCCAATGGATGGACAGCCTACAGGATAGCCAGGCAGGCTTCCAGAATGGTAAGTGAAAATACCTGGAGGAAGATGGTTTAGTGTGGTGAGAGGGATGTTAGTTTCTTTGAACTGGAAAAAGAAAGTAAGGAAAATGGTAGGACATGGGAGGTAAAAAAAAAGTAGTAATCATTTTCCCTCTTAATTTCCTGGAATGCTGATTCAGACATCTGCCATTTAGGGCAGCCATCCTATCAGGATGATTTTTCACTTGTCTTTTTGAAGTATTTGAGGAGGAAGTAAGTAATGACCTGCTGCTTTCTTGAGCACGTGGCTAATCTGCATTGTCTAGCTGTCCTTTAGAAGGTGATGCAGGCCATCCTGATGTGTGCTTCTCTTTTTTCAGTGTGAATAGAGGAAGAAAAAGATACTGTTTTCTTTTTCTCCTCAGTAAAGTTACAGCCAGGCTTAGAATTATGTAGAAAACCTAATGCAAGATGCTGGGGTAAATTTTGATACTTGTTTTTCACCTTGTTGAATTAAATAAGTACTATACTTTATACTGGCTGGTATTTCCATAAAATAAGCATTTATGCTTTTATTGGGGTTTTTTTGTTGTTAGTTTTTTTTTTTTTAATTTGCCATGGTCAAATTATTGGAAGAAATTTCATTATTTCTATTTTTAAAGTAAGAGTAGTTCTGGAGATATTACAGTTCTCTATTTCTTTGGTAGAAATCCACAGCCTTCTTTCTTGTCCCCTCTTAGAAACATTCTTGTCATTGCAGGGCAACCATGACATGGCCAGAGAACTGTATCAAAGCCTGCTGACTCAAGTGGCTTCTGAACACTTCTACTTCTGGCTGAACAGCTTGAAGGAGTTCTCCCATGCAGAACAGTGCCTGACAGGTTTGCAGGAGGACAACTACAGCTCAGCGCTTTCCTGTATTGCTGAAGCTTTAAAATCCTATCACAAAGGAATAGCGTCACTGACGGTTAGCTTGTATCTACTTTAGTGATGGTGTTTGTGTATACAGCAGCAGGGCTGTTTGGTTTCTGTTCTTCAACTTCTGAAAAGTTGGGTGTTTTTTTTTAATATCTGACATCTGCCAGACTCTCTTTTTGAGGGGACTGCAGGGAGAAGCTACTTGTAACACATGGCATCTTCAGAGAGAAGATCCAGTAGTTCAGCTAAGTTAGGTTAGCAAGATTTCTCTTTTTTTTCCCCTCACCCCTCACTTCCTGCCTTGATCAAATCAAATGATATGTGACAGATCTTTTTTAAAGTTACAGCACTTAAAATTTTCCACTTCTTGTCTTGGCTGAATAAATGCTATTGTAGTAGTCAAGACTGGGAATTTGTCTAAATTGGCTGCTATCTTGAGATATGGAGAAGGATTTCATTGTCTTCCTCAGCCCTCCTGAGTTCATGTTGCCTTGTATTTGACAATGTGATCCTGTGGAATTCTAACAGCATGGCAACACTAATTTAGTAAGAGGAGGGAGGACATTTCAATCTCATCGAATCAGATAGTACCTGCTTTTATGCAAATACTTTCTGCTTCTCTGAAGTGGTGAAAATAGCAAGAAGCTGTGTGTATGGTATCTGTAAACAAAAAAAGCACTAATGAATATGGACCTTCAGTTTCTACTGTGAAGTTGCTTCTTAACAAAAGACCATCTGGCTTCACACAATACTTTCTTTCATATTTTACTTTCCATGAAGAAATCTTTACATACAGAAAACTCTTTTGAGTGAAGCTGCTTTTTCTTTTTTTTTTTTTTTTCCAACTACTGGGAACAGTCAGTGTCATGACAATTCAGATATTAGTGTTTAATAAAGTTCAGGTATTACTGTTTATTAATAAACTGAATAAGCAGAAGGATGTGAATGTTACACCTTTGTCCTCTGAGAGAAAGTTCTGTAATTCCTGAAATACTTGTCTTTAACTTATTGGCTGCATGAATAAGGCTTTTAATTCAACATTTCAAGATTTCTCTAATGTCTAGAAGACATTGAGGGGAGGCCTCATCTAATTAGCTGTTAATATTTAATATAAGCAGGAAAATAACTTGCTTAAATAGGTCATTCTGTGATTCAGTAATTTAATTAGTCTTTCCTTAGAGTTTGGCTTTTTCTTTGATGAAGGATTCCTGCCCTCATCTCCGCTGCTGACTTCACTTCCTGCATATTGCACATTAGTGCTTTTCTGGGTGCAGGACCTTCCTTGTGGGTTGTTTGGTCCAGAGGAGTAAGTGCAGATTTCAGACAGCTAGGGAAGAGGAAATCAGATTTTACTGCTGACTGTTGCTGACTTGTTGCATCACTCTGGACAAATTCCTAACCATGCTTGAGTCTATCAGCTGTAAAAGGAGCCACTCACTGCTTGCATCTACAGAACTCAGCATCTCAAATGGAAGCAAAGTGCCATAAATTGCACATGATAGTCTTGCTGCTAAAGACTTTTGCTCTCTCTTCCCTCACACTTCAGCTTTACTGTTGCTGCTGTTGCAGCGTGGAGCCTGACTCAGCACTGTTAGTACCGCAGACCATTAGTCCATATGATGAACACTGTGTAGGTGTCCACTTTGTAGCTG
>VYZX01031131.1:12314-30271 GCA_013401335.1 Brachypteracias leptosomus | reverse complement strand
TGCTAGGGTCATTTAAGTCTGTTTCATAAGTGATTCGATAAAGTTGTACTCATCATAAGTATTATGGCATCTTAGGCTTCCCTTTCTTGCTAGTTTTGTTTCCTTGAACATGCACTCATCTTACCTGAGGACTGAAATGCCTTAATTTAGCTAAGGGGTTTTTTTATTTGACCGTGGATGTATGTATATCTTTGATTTTAAAACTCTGAAATTGTACAGAAATCAGATGGGCCCAGAAGCAAGTTCAATGGTCCTTTAAACACATGCATAAACTTAAAAAATTATCATCTTTAGTGATGTCACAACTTTAGTTAGAAAAAAACACAAACAACTTATTGAAGGAATTTATAGAATTTGAATTAATTATATTGTATTCCTGAAATCTCTTTTGAATGACATTCAACTTGCATGTATAATGTATATAGAGAAAGAGAGATCCCATACAACAGAGTCTGGAAGCATCTTGCCTTCAAAGTAGCTATATTTCTTTCTGCTGGCCTACAGTGCTTTGCTGTCTCCTTGGTCAGCATATTTACACTTGTGCTCTTTTAATTCTTAGCAGCAGCATCTTCTCAAAACAATCTGTTCCTTTCGTGGCAGTACAGGTGTAGTCAGGTATCTGCATTGTCCAAAGCAAGAGGGGGGGGAAAAATAAAGGCAGGGTGACAGACACGATGACCTAGGAGCCCTGCCAGCTCACAAAGCAGTTCTGAGTTGAGTAGTGCTCAAGAACTGGTAATTCTCTCTGCTTGATTGCTGTAACCCAGCATCCAGCACTATTGGAGCTGCTTTTGCTTCACCCACACAGATGCCTCCAAAAACAACTTTAGATACTAAGCAAAAGGAGACTCGTCCAGAACCTTGGACTGTTAACCTCCAAAGCAGAGGTTGATGGAAACAAAAACACTTCTTGAAAGGAAGGGAAAAATAAGTGTTACGCTTACACTGTTACACAAGATATGTTTTGCAGTGTTGCAGTTACCTTCTCCCCATATGAATTTTTAAGCCAGATGCTGTTTTGCGTTACCAGGAAACAAGCCTAGCATAGTGGTGACCCTAGATAGCTCCTGAGTTTTGTACTCCAAGGGACATCTCTCTGACAAAGAGCAGCTGTGCAAACTTGCTATTGAAATCACAGATGACATGTATTTCAGTGAGCAGTCATCCCAGTTGTTCTGTACACTTCAGAAAATTGCTCTACTCTGCCGATTGTCAGCATCGCACTGAGAAATAGCAGCATCTTCTTGGTGTTCTCATTTGCTTTTAGGATAAAGTCTTTAGCTCTTGCCCACCTCAAAGCAATGCTATCAAAATTAAGGGTAACTTTGCCGTATGTTAATGGAGTTTCCAATTAGCCTAAGCCTGCTGATCAAAGGATCTTAGACAAGGTAAGAAGAGTGTTCAATGAATTTTGAGAGAAAAATCCTTCTCAGGCTGAAAGAGCCTGTGGCAAAATCTTAGACTCTTTAGTCTACTGGAAACTTAACTAGTGAAAAGCTGAGTTTTCATTTTGTTAGTGCTGAACCAGGGACCTCATAGAGCAGTCAAGGCTCTTCCATCATGTAGAAATACAACTTAGGCCACAGCCGCTTCACAATTAAAAATCATCCCTTGTTTTCTTTCAGTGGATAGTGAGTCTTACATTCACATTCCTTCAGATTTGAGTTGGGACTTTTCAAGAAGTCTTTTTAAACTCTGATTAATAAAAGCAATTGTTTGGAGTTTTTAATGGCTGACAGTGGTGACTAAAGAGCTCCAAAGAAGATAAAATAGACTTGTGTTGGCTGATTTAAAATACCTTTGCTCAACAGTTTATATGACTTGTTGGCAATCCATCTTATAGATCCCTTACCTGCTTACTAGAAGTAGTAAATTTAGGAATACAATTAATTTGAAATTAATAGCTATCCATGTTTTACACGCAGCTTCTAACTATTGGGCAAAACCAAAAGAGTAGCAGCTGAACTAGAAGAAACTGTGATAAATATAAATTGAATGGTATGATGCCAAAGTTGATGAGTGAATATTCAGGGTACGGTTTCATGCTTCACTTAACACAGCCTAAGTGTGTGGTGCTGCTGAAAGGGGCTCACTGATGCTTATTCCTGCCTCCTTCTTTGCTCTTTGCATCAGATCACAAGTTTATCCAGTTAAAACAATTTTATTTTGCTAGTGTTTTTTCAGCTGAATCAGCAGGTTTGTGACTGACTGCAGCAACTTGATCAACAGAGCCAGTATGAGGAAGGTGCTGGGGAAGACTTGAGGTGTATCCTAGGGGTAATAATCAACTGTTGGCCTGACTGACCATGCATCTGTGGGTGTACTTCTGTATTTAACACAAGTCTGGAGGGAACAATCAGTTCACATACATCTGAACTGTGGCATTTCTGCATGGCCAGTTTGAGAGGGCAGAGATAACTGTGGTAGTTACCAGGCAGCTGTCTGGCCTTCCCATCTGCTGTGAGTCACCACCCACGAGTGAGGCAGCAGGAGGGCATCAATGCCCTTGTGGAGCAGGGACTGAGGCCAAGCCTGCCATGAGTCATCAGTCTTTGCCCTGGAGTGGGTGAGGTGTGCTTGAATGTCTCCTGATTTGCCAGCAGTACATAGTTGTGAGCCATGACAACTGTCTGACTCGCAGCTTTGTTTCACAAATTCCTAAAAAAAATTCCTAAAGCGTGCGGATGTTCAAGTTCCGACCTCACATTATTCTTTTGTTATACTGGTGTTATCCCTACACGAGCAATTTTAAATTTTGGCTGAAGCCAGGCTTTTATTGCTTAATCTTCAATCCGCTGGCACTGGTTTCATGGGTACGTATTTGCGGAAATTGGTCTGTGCAAATGACACTGTTCAAACTAGATCATAGTTCACTTGACTAAAGTAGAAAAGCAACATGGATGAAGACCTCTCAGAACTAGTCACCCCTTCAGACAGATAGGAAATTCCAGGAGTTGTAATAATTCATAAAAAATGTCTGACCTCTTCAGAAGGTCTCTTTCCCTCATTTCATGACGGAAGAACAAAAGCTATTGTGATTAATTATGCTAATTGTTGTAACTCATTTAGTGAAGCTGTCATTTTGACATCTTTTTTTTCCTAAGCAGTGTGAACTGATCCTGCCTGCAATGTACAAACGCTAATGGTTTATTTCCTTTGCGTGTGTCTGTATATCACCAGTAAAGAACTGATGTCCATTTTCATCCTTGCAGAGGAAAAGGTTTATTTGAGTGTCTTCTCTGTCCTGTGAGAGATGCAGAACCTTTCCCTGTCTCACCTGATATGAGGATTTGCACGTTAGTATGGAAAAAGTCTTTGTGAGTTGGCCAGGAATTTCTGAGAGGATTAATTCTGAGTGCATCTGGGTAGTACAGCCCAAATGATGGATCCCCTGGAGAGACTTGTATTTCTGTTAGCATGTGTATGCTAGGCTAAGGAAACAACCATACTCTGATTTTTATTTTGGGGAAGGGGGGAGTGGGGCAATATGAATGAAATGTAACAATAGCTTGAAGACTGTGAGTTCAGCTGTCTTCCTGATATTTTGGTCTGGCCCTAAGAAAAGCACCTTGTTATTGTGTGTTGATTTTCCCATTTAAACAAAAAGAAACAAAATCAAGCCTTAATTCCTAATGCTTTGCTGTTCAGAGCTTTAAAAATTCATTCATCTTATGGAACTACAAAATCCTGTGCTGTTTTGTGGAGGAATTTTTTTTTTCTTTTTGTATAGAAAAAATGAGGTCCCAACCCATGACTCTTGGGTGTGTTGCAATACTTATAGTAGTTCAACTTGGCAAGATAACAGAACCAGTGCAGAACCTGCATGGCAGTAATGCTTTTGAAAAAAGGATTTTTAAATGCCATGCTGATGAATCAATCTCTTCTATCTGTTTTTGTTTGTTTGTTAGTTTTTAATGGAAACCTTTCGTAACAAAAGTGTTGCAGATCAGATACTCGTGCTCAGATCTGTCCTTTAATGATATGAGTGTACTAAATGGCACATGGGAATGCTGATGATTCACTGAATATATTTCTGTATATATGTAAACACTACCTCACCAGAAAACAGCAAGAGGGAGACGTTAACTTAAAATTTGCTTTTAGTGAAGCCCATTCTGTAGTATAAATATATTGACAAGACAGATGGGAGAGCCCTGTGCGATGCCTGCCTAATCACCTGAAATGTGCCTTTCTGCTTCTCTTGGGCTTTCTGAGCACTGCCCTTAGTCACGGCTAATAACAGCATTTCAGGCTAATAATCTACTACCCAGTCAGCCATTGTTTCCCTATGATGTAAAGTAGTTCTTCTGATTCATGAGTTCTCACCTATGTCTGACCACTTATTCTGATCTCTGCCAGCAGAACATATTCTTTGATATGAAAAGCTACTGGGAGCTTGACACCCTTTTCCTGCTGTAAATCTTAGACTGCTTCCAGCAGCTCTGAGGCAGCCCAGGGAGAAGTTGGCATTGGCCACCTCAAATACTCAGCTATGCGATCTGAATAAATTTTAAAATTGCTACTTTTTATCTCTTGAGCTTTTACTTTCAGCTGCTTCTCCACAATCATGACAGGCGTAAATCATGTTTTGCATAGTGTCATTCTCATTTTTTATTTTTAGTACTTGGCTTTAGGAACTGTGGCTTGAAACAAAAATTTTAAAATACCAAGAACCAACTGTTCAATAAAATCTGTCCTTCCAACAATATTGTTGGACAATTTAGTTAGCTTTGATTTGGCCTTCCAATGTCCAGTCTCACTGGGCTGTGCCTGACATATTTGGCCATTCAAGGAGTAAAGGAACTCCTTGAAGAGTAGGAAGTTGTTAGAAGTTTTACAAGGCAAGTGTCTTCTGCTCCAACCTGTGGAAAAGGAAGTATACGCGGGAGGTGGGGGACACTTGTATGAGACTTGAAAGTTGGCAAAAATTGATTGTAGGTTAGCAATCTAAAAATATATCACTGTAATTATCACCTGTTTTAATTCTTCATCTCAACCTTTTGGAAGAGAAAAAAACAACACCCTCTGATTGTGCCTGTAGAAATTATGACAACTAATAAAGTTACATATTCAGTAAACTATAATTTTGAAGTATTGAGATCACTGGGAATAAAACCATAACTCATTTTGTCCTTTATCTTAAAAGGAAGTCTCTGACCAGTTTTCTAAAGAAGCTCTGGAGCCTGGGTTAGTCATAGCTAAACTGTTTGAGCACTGATTGATTTGTACCTGTTCTCAGTACTAGTTATGGTGTTGGTAATGAAAAACTGACCACTGAAAAGACAGAACAGAGATGGAAAAGGCAGCAAGAGAGCAGCAGCCTACAGCTGTGCTGCCTGAGACACAACTTGTTCACCAGTGATTTGGTTACTCGACAGTCTAGATGGATTCACAAGCCATTCATAAGAATCACATTTCTAAACAACGTAGATAAGTTTCCTTCAATGTAGGACAAATCCTGTTAGTGCTGTAGTAGGGTTGAGACAGGGGGCAAGGATCTCTGCTGCAGTTCTGTATTGGACTTCTGTTAAAATGAGGTACATAATTTATGCTCAGCAGAGGCAGTCGAGACCATGACTCATTTGTGCCACTCTGAAATATTAAAACTTCCAGGTCACTTCAGTTACAAGCCTGGCAGGATGCACAGCCCGATACAGTGAAATATTTACCTGTGTTATCCAGGCAATGGCAAAGTATCCTGTCATTGCAAAGAATGCAGCTTGTGATTAATGATGTTGTTATTTAAGTTGTTTCTTTAATTAGCTACCTAGAAGGAGCTACAGCTGAGTGGGCATTCCAGGTTCTAAAGTATGTTGGAGATGCATGAAAGCTTTGTACGTTTTCCTCAAGAATTTAAGTCTTGGGAGTATTTGTGTGTAAGCAACTGATGATACTCTGAAGAAGGGTGGAAGATAAAAGAGAAACTGGAAAAATTTATACTTTTGTAATAAAGATTAAAGATGATTTGTAGAAGAATTTGAAAAGGATCTCAAGGTAGCTGAGTTTCTGGGGAGAAAGAGAAATTAACTGCATTTAATAAATACACTCAAATAGCATATGTTGAATAATGAAACTACTGAATAAAGACTAATTTAAGTGTACTAGATGGTCAAGTCTAGAGTTTAGAACAAGGAATGAAAAACAGGACAACTGAAGTAAGTTCCCTGCTTTGACTCTTAGAAGCAATAATGTTCAATAAATCAGGCCTATGATGGAATAATGTGGCTTGCAAAGAGCACTAGCTGTGTTAGGGAGGCACATGGGAGAAAGGATCCAGAATGTCCTTTGGTAGTAGCACAGCTTCACTTAACCTGGGCCTGAATGCATGAAAATGGCTCTGTATGTGAAACTGTAGACTGGACTGGAAAATCTGAGTATTTCAGCTTCTGTTTCCCTGCATAATGAAGTCACGTACTAGCATGATCAGATTAATGTGTTTCTGCTCTGGTGTGTATGTATAGAATACCTAGGTTCACATTTTAATTAGTAATTCATATTATTTATCTTGCCTGAGTAAAGGATATAAATGAATGTGCATTTGTGTATATTGTGATGACTTTTGTAGAAACCCTGCAGGATTTTTATAATGCTTCAACTGAAATTCATTGTAAACCAGATCAGCCATTACAGGCTTGGTAGGATCCCAGCAATATAGCTCACAGGAGAAAGAGCTCTGTGAACAAAGGCACAAAGAGATAGAAAGAAATGGTTAATTAAGTAGAGATTCTACTGAAAAGCAGTGGTAATATTTGAAAAATACAGGCTTTCAACTAAAATAGCAAATATATGGGTTTTTTTATGACACTCAACACTTTCCTATCAGAACAGAATATGAATCCATTATAATTTGTAAGGGTATTTCACTTGTCATCTGTTTTTAAAGATAGTGACCAGTGACAGTGTGAGGTTTGGGCAGCTGCTGATCTCTGAACTACAGAACTGCAAGAATCCAACTGCAAGTCACTGTTTTTTCTCTTTTTGTTTTGATCATGAAGTCAAGTGGTGGTGTTTTCTAAGGCCTCTGATAAATACTGACAAAGAATGACTCCTGGGTGTGTTCATTAGAGCAGTGATTGGCAAATGTTCCAAACTCCCTGCAATGCTGTAGGTTTCTCCTGTGTGTATTATGTAGCGTATTTGAGCAGTCTTCTATAAACACTTGATTAACGTTTTTCCCTACAATCTCTTGCTTGCATTTTGCTTAGAAAATTTAGTGGCCTGGAGCAAGTGTTAAGGTGGTTGGCAGGGTAATGAATAGCAAAGATTTAAGTGCATTCCCTCACCTGGAATGTGAGCCTTTCTGCTATAGACTGGGACGTATAACTTAAGCTTGCTTGCAGTCCTAGATACTGCCTCAGCCATCTATGAGAGTGGAGCCCAGGGAATGTTTTTGTGGTCTCATCTAATGACTACTGTTGTCTTGAGGTTTTGGAGTTGGTTGTTTCAAGGGGGTTGTTTGTTTGTTTTTAAGGTGTACCCCATCCTTTGGGGAGAGGTGATCAATATTTAAGGTATGTAACAACTCCTATACTACCTCCACTTGGAGACAGAAGTTACCACAATAAGAGTGTGTGTTGTAGGGAGTGGAATGCGCAATATAATTTGCGTACTCCAAATTACCGGCCTCCACCCCAGCTTGAGACAGCAATAGCTGATGTGGGGGCTAGGTCTCAAGCCTCTGCTTCCACTCCTCCCTGCCTTCAGGAAAAGAAACAGTGTGTAGCTGGGCATGATGGATCCTCCTGCACATTCACATGGCCAAGACATTGCCCTAGCTATGGTTGCTCCCTACTAGGCTGGTAGCTGGTAATCTCAGGCACCAAAATAGTCTGGAATTAAAGTACAAGCCCATAGTATGTCCTGTTTCTTCACCACTCAAACTTGAGGACCCTTACTAACAAGCTGTAACCAATACAATTTGTTTTTCCAATGTGGGATTTTATTTTTGTGTTTATCTTTAGTAGCTTTGCTTTAATAAGGTTCTAACTCTGGTCATCACTGTGTATTACCAATGGAAAGGAGGATGCTAAGCTGGTTTTAGGAGGCAAGAATCCTCTGGAATACACAAGTACAGGAAAAAGAACATTGAACAGTAGGTTGAATACCGAAGTCTATGCTCTGCTGTATCTAGCTGTTTCTCTAGTATGTTACTGGTTTGATCCTTACTTACAGTTTGCATTTTTACAAGATGCATTTTTATGACAAGATAACTTTTTACTTACTTTTTCATATTCTTGCTCTGATTGGAACTTTCTGCTTTTCTGTGAATTTTTGGCCTAAGAAGTTTGAATTAATGTCTTCTCTTTAGACAGATACTGCCATTTAGAAATGTTATCTAAAAGATATGGAGTTAAATCTTGACCTCAATTAAGTCAGTACAAAGTTCTCACAGCTTAGTGTGATAAGCAGTTACGGTTCTATGATACTGAATTTGCTCTGATGTATCATTTTACCACTCAGCATTAACACAAGACACATCTTGTTTGGCATTTTTTCAGAACTTCATCTCCCTGCTTCCTCTTCTCTTCCCCCCCTCAAAATCTAATTATAGTGGCTTTCACTGCTGTCTGTCAGTCTTGACAATTGTTAGTGGAATCAAGCAGAAAGACCCGAGTTGTACCAATAACCAGACTTCATTTATCAATCTTACAACTTCATTTAACTACCATTTTTTAACCCTCAAAGCTAGGAATGCATCCCCATCTGGACGTGGTGAGTGTCCTGGGGTAAGTATGTTGCAGGTACTATGTCCTACTCAAATACACCATCAGACCAGGTCGTGCCCACCTCCTACTCTGGGCTCTTCTGGCCCCAGCTTCCATTTGAACCTTGGGAGCTATAGAGGTGAAAGCTGATAACTCAGTGAAACTGTTGGGTTTGAGACAATGTGAGGCAGTAGGTGTAGAACACTGGTAGGTTAGAGCAGCCACAGCCTTGGGCCAAGTAGGATCGATAAGGGTGTATTGTATGTGTCCAAAGAAGCTCAGCAAAACTGGGCCTACTGAGGATAGAGCATTTGTATATGGAGCAAAAGGGATAATAGTTTAGCAGAGATCTGAAAGGGGTTTTTTTCTTTTCCCCTTGCATCACTTCTGTGTAGTAAAGGGAGTTTCTATTGTGGTTTTATGTTCTTTAGTAATTTTCTTTTCCTAAAGACATAGTAGCTTAATAAATCTGAGCAAAAGTAGCATTACAGTTTTATGTTTTGATTATTTTGAAACCTTAGGTTTGTTTCCCTCTGCATTTTTGTTAAGAGACTTAGGCTGGGCAAATCAAGCTGTGTAATCCCTCGTGGTCTGGCTGGATTCATCCACACCATTAGGATTGCTTTTCTTAGCCACAGTTAACAAGGGTGTAATGGCCTTGATAACATTTTATTAAGTTAAAATGCATCAGTAGCACTAACAACAAACAATTGTGGTATTTTAGGAAGAACAATTTCCAGCACTTACTGCACATGCCAACCTGTGGAGCTTTTGGGCATCCCTTGCCTCTATAGCATGAAAATACGGAGTCTGTCCCTTATAAACATGTTTGCGCTGTGGCACAAACCAATGCCAACTGAACTTTTCCCAAGGAAATGATTAATTGCTGTTGACAATGGACAACAATATTCCACTACATTCAGCAGAGAGACAGAAGTATTGTTTTTCAGCCATGAAACAAGCAGCTAGTGAGGCTGCAGAGAATGTGGGTGAATGTAGTTTAAATGCAAATTATGATGTGAGTACTCCTTTTGGATTTCCCAGCGTTCGCTATTTCTTCACTTGTGCAAAAACTGTGTAACTAGCTTGCAGCATGGACATGTTTATCATTACCTTCTTTCAGGAACCAAGCTAACCATACTCGAGGAAGCTGAGCAAGAGGGTTGCAAAGCTGTGTTGCATCGTAAGACAAAGAGGTTGCATGCTGTGCTAAATTGAGGAAGATGAAGCTTTTTTTTTTTTTTAATAGACCTCAGTCCTGATTAAATTTCAGTGACGGTATTTATTTTACAATACCTACTTCCTGGAAGAGCTCAGTGGACCTTGGATCAGACCTGATTAGTTTGTCTCCAGTTCTTCAGTCAGCTCAAATGGGATGGATCTTTGCACTTTGCACAGTGCTGTTTGAAATCGCTGGATTCAGCATGTGGACAAATAGACTCCCCCACAAAGGCGGCTGTCGTTGTTACATTGGACTCTCTACTTTCTTTTTCAACTAGAAAAAACACTACTTTTCTGAAACATCAATATAATTTTAGCTTGCAATGATACAGAATTCAACAAACATAAGAAGGATAAAGTAGTCTGAATACCTCTTTAATTTTATAACAAGCTATTCACTAGGGATTTAAGTATGAATATCATCTTAATAGCAATGAGTATTCATTTAGTTCTCTTGTATTTGCGGCTTGATCTACAAATATTCACTGGGTGTTGATAAGACTTTACCAAAACCCAAGTCAGTCAGTCTGCTAAATGTGGACTTGAACTTGAACAGTTCTGAAGAAAACAGGAGCTTCATCTGATGACTCATCTCTCAGCATGTGATCTTTCTGATCGGAACCATGCAGTGTACTGCTTAATTTGCCAGTACAGATGGAGAAAAATAGTAGAGATTAATTCAGTGTAGCCAAGTCCCTGTTTTTACTACATTCCTTTCTTAAAATGACTAATTGCAAAACAGTGTAATAGCTGGAAAGTGTTAGGAATCCCATCCATCTAAAGACAGGTTGGCTTCATCTTTGTACCATGAAGGTACCATGATGTACCATCTTCTGTACACAGACTTTATGGGCTTATAAAAATCTTGCAAAGTGCAAGCTTGTACATCACCAGCATACCATCATTGTCTGAAGTAATATGATTCTGTAGATATGATTGAACTTAATCAATGTCATGGATAAAAAATTTCATAACTAAGCTGACACAGAAGTTAAAGACTCAATAAGCATTTGGAGTAAGTCTAGAGCTCCTTTTTTTCAAAAACAACCCCACCAAACAGGCCCCAGACAAACCCAAAGCAAACTCTCAGCTCAAACTTACCTTGGTGACAGTAGTGTCAATGGGTGAAAAATACCCATGTAACTGAGATGAGAACCCAGCTTTGTTGTGCTCTACTTAAGCTGCCCATTGATTGACACACATGGAATGGCAGAAACACGTTATTTGCAGTAACAAAGTGTTGCGTGCTGACCATCTGCTTGCATTGCGGTGTATCTGTTATCCATCTTTAATAAGTAGTCTCTGACAAAGTATTCAGTTTAGTTTTAATGAGAAACCAAACACCTCAAAACATCTGAATTATTCAGCTCACAGTTACGGGCATCAATATGGGAAAATATAGTATAGTGTAAAATGACATTGTAATAGCAGGAACAACAGTTTTTTCCTGTTGGGACATGTATACATCAGGTTACTGCAATGTTGAGGGTTGCATCAAAATGTGTATTTTTTTAATTTGTTGAAAAAAAAGTCACAAATCTGAGACTCAAGGCATTGTCCCTCTATGGTTAATACTGAGTTGTTGCTTATCTTATACCCTTATTAAAATTGTAGCCAGAAAAGGGAACTTCAAGTTAACTTCTGCATCTTTAAGGAAACTGAAATATCTTTTGAAGGGTTTAGCTCTAAAACCTAACTTTCGGTTTGGTTTTTTTTGAGAGCTAGTCTTTCTGTTTTCAAAGGTAATCCTGATCTTGACAACTGTGAAATATATTACAAGCATGAGTTACAGAACGTGTAACTGCAACAAGAGGGCTTATGTTTCTGATATGCTAGACCAAAAGCAACCATTATAAAGATTATGTATACATTTTATGTAAACAGTTTAAGATGGAAAATCCAAGAGTGGTGGTGTTGTAAAGGCTAACAAGCTCTGCCTAAGTGGAAAATCATGAAATTTGCATATAGCTGGTAGAAGACAGGGAGAGATGGTTACATCTGCCTCAGCTTCTGCTAGTCTTGACTAACTGGTAAATTGTCTAAATTTAATATACTCTTGATTTTTCATCCTTTCTTACAAATGGTGAAGGTCATGAACAAAGATGAGTGCTGTTCTTATCCAACTCCAAAATTCCTTGATTTGGTCTTGCTATGCTGTAGAAAGAGCAAGTACATTCAGACATCTATCTACTAAATTCTTTTGAGAGATCAGGATAGCCTGGCCTGAAGCATAAGCTCTGTAGCTTCCTAAGAGTCTTTTGTAGATTTTTTTTTTTTGGTGGTGAAAATAGTAGAGATAGTGGTTACCATACTGGTTTTGTACTACAAAGGAAATAAATGCATCCAAAAGTAGTTAAAAACAAACCCTTGACAAATCATAAATAACAAGGTACTTCTAAATTTAAGAAGATAATCTCCACTTGGAAAAGTTTATGATCACTTTGTGTGTGTCTGTACCCAGCAAATCTATTTTTATACTGCTTTGGTCTCAGGAAACCATCAGAAGACACATGATAAATAAGAATTAGCTATCAAAAGTGACAAAAATACATTCCCGCAGAGAGCACCCAACAATGTTGGCCAGTTAAATTGAGCAGCAGTAATCCAACAGATGAGCTCAATCCGAAGTGCAGAGCAGGGAGGGTGCAGTGCACATGTTCTTGAGACTTTTCACTGTGTAAAGATCCATTTTGCTGCAGGACTTACTAGAGGGAGTGATGGCACAGTAGCCAGACCCAGCATTAGATTTGATTGGTCTTCTCTCTTCCCCAGTAGCACACTTGATAATGTGTACTTGTACTGATTTAGTGTAGCCATGTCTTCCATGTCATATGGCCTCCTTGGCTACAGCTCAGCTTGCTCTTCCCAGAAGCTATATGTCAAATTTTAATTTTTACTTTGTTGGACAGATTTTTCCGAGTGTTGCACTGGTGTGGAATGTGAGGGGATGTTTCCTCACTGGAGACAGAGTTTGTTCTTCTGTCCCTGTCTAGCTATATGAAATTCTCTACAGCAAAGTTACAATTGCAACAATAATACTTGATTAGGCCTACAGAAATTTTGGAATTAATTATTAGCCTGAAGAACTATGTAACAATCAAACTTGCATAATACTTAGTGATTTCTGGATTTAAAAAAGCAGATTTAGACTCAAACAATGTGACACTGCTACTTAAATGCTATTTTTATTTACTCAGAAGAACCTTCTGCTTAGTCTCTCTTACCCTAGCAATAACTTCTTGGTTTATTTGATTGTGTGTTTATATAGATTGTTTGTATAAAAGCAGGAAATCTTTGCCACGTTCTTCCAGAAAAAAAAAAAAAAAAGGTTCTAAAACAACTCAAGGCCTTAACTTGGCATCTTACAGTCTTGTTAGAACTGTCTGAGGTCTGATGTCAGCTCAATCTAGTAGAGGGGTTAAAAAAAAAAAGCATGCATTTATCATGAGCCTGAAACTTTTGGTCATGCTTGTGACATATTTTCTCTGAGGTCTGTTATTTTTTAATGTGGAAAAATCTAGGCTCTCATCCAAGACCTTCAAATATTAGATAAAATGAACAAAAATGACAACTGTATGCTAGAACTGTAGGAATTGACAACACTGACTTGTCAGCAGCTGGCTGATCTTGGTGAGGGATACTGCATGTGGGATCTGGGGGGGTGGACAAGGGAAGGAAGCTTATGAGGGGGCTGAGCCCTGTGTCTGCTCAGTTAAAGCCTTTATACATTAAACCAGGAAAGTAACAAGTGTTAAAGTCACTGCCACAATTTACTTTCATTTTAACTGCTTCTTCATGTTTCCCTGAAGTGTCCTTAAAAGAATTAAGATGCAAATGAAAGCACCTTTGACCAAAAAATCAAATAGTCTGATAACATTTAATTCCCTGAGAAAAATGAGAAAAGGAAAAGGGCCTGGGTTTTGCATTTTGTGTGTGATAAATGAATGCAAGTCTTCAAAAGGAACTCATGTATCTAAAAGATTACTGGAAGTAGAGCTTTTAAAAAGTGTGGTCTACCATTGAATAAGAGAAAGGATGTAAGAATACCTTGTCACTGGAGATCAAGGGCCTTCAACAAGCAAGTTTCCTCTGTTCCTCCTGAGGTACAGCTGGTAGAGATAGAGTAACTGATATTGTCCTTTAAAATTAAAAATTTACTTGGAGGTGATTTTTTGCCTCATCCAGAAGACGTCATGGAAGCTACGGTTACAGAATATTTGGAAGGTTTAACTGTTACGGAAATGAATTAAATGTTTACTGTTATGAAGACAGCAATGCAGAAAACCTCCACACCAGGGTATTTTGATACTCTGTAAAACAGCTCAGAATTGGAGGTTAAATTTAATTCTTTTTTTTTAATAAGGGCCCACGACTTCCTTCCTTTTTGCATTTGGTTTTGGCGTTTGGGTTTTTTTGTTGTTTTTCTCCTTACCAGTTCTGTTCTCTTCTTTATTGCAGTCTTTAGAAAACACAGTTAAGTTCTTCTCGGTGCTTCTTTAAACTGTTACTTTTCCAAATCTAAAGCTAACTACTTAATTCACTTGAGATGCTTTCTGGATTTATGCTCCTTTTACTATATGCCCTATTTCATGTTATGCATCTTCCAGCAGTCTGTGATCTGCTCCCACCTTTGTAGTTCCTTGTGGAAGTTCTATCTACTTTCATCTTTTCTGCCATGCTATTTTTTAAAATAAGATTTTGTACAATTTCCCAAGTAGTAAGGTGCTCTTTCTGAGAGGTTGGAAATGGTAGTTGTTTTTTTCTCTGTAGAATTTCTGAGATTTCTTAGGCTATTTTCTTGTCTTTGCTCCCAGTATGACAGGCCTTCATGATTTTGAAAGGCAATTTTGGTTTTAAGTGTCATCAGCACACGGGTGAGTCCTTCTAACCCTTTTTTCTCCAACCATATGACATTTGTGACTTCAGTTTGCTATAGGGAAAGCAAACAGGGAGAACTGACTGAATCCAGTTGGGATGAATGAGCTGCTTTTTATTTCCCAATCAGACAGAGGTTCAAAAGCATTCCAAAACTTTCAGTTTCTGGACTCCAGAAACAAATTCTTTAGTTGGTTTGGTGTTTACAGCTCTGAACCTAGATTTCATTACAGTTATCCATGCCTCCGTGACTCATGGACTACTTGAATGTCTGCAGTGCATTCCCTCCTTGCAGCTATGCTTGGAGGCATCTCTAATGCTACAGCAAAATTGTAATGCAAATAGGTAGCATATGAGAATGACAGTGGCTAATCACTTCTTGAAGTGTACCTAGAGACCAAAAAAACCACGTTATCGTCTTCAAAAGTCTCTCAAGGAGTTTATGAATAACACCTGACTTGAGTCTTGCAGCCAGATACAGTGATCAAATCCAGCCTGTGTGAATTAAGAATCTTCCAGGCTCTGAGGCTCCCTTGCAGGGACTGATGTGCCATGTAGGGTATCTTTGTGTAACCAGTGTGCGTGTTTATTACTGTGTAACATCCCCACCTCAGTAATAACATGTTTTCCCATCTTACAGGCAGGAATAAGTCTAACCTTTTTCTCCGGTTTTGGTCTGTAGGGTGTTTTTTTCTTGGAGGTGAGTGGGAGACAACTCCAGTATTTAATTATCTGCTTCAGCAATCCTTGACATCAGTTAATCACCTAATTACCAATGTTAGGATCTGTATCTACCAGTTAATAAGCACATTAAAATGTATTTTTACAATGATCAGTAGTGACATCCCTGACAGTATTTCCATGAGGCTGAAAAGACATAGTTAGAGGGGGGTATTCGGTAAAAAAACATGTAAACCTTAGATAAATGGTTAAAAAGGCCACAAATTGTTGTTTATATAATATTTTGCCTATTTTTGCATTTATAATAGTAAAATGACAAACACTATATAACAAAAGCTCATGAAGCTTAGAGGTTGAGGAGTTACTTCCAGACACCAGAATTAAAACCAAAACAAAAGCGGTGAAACTTCTGAACTTCAATGTTAAGTTACTGACCAAATGAAAAAAAATTCTACTGATTAGTTGTTTCCTTCTTTGTAATGGCACACATATGCATGTATGTGTTACTTTATATTATTTTATATGTGTGTTAAAGGATTCTTCAGGGGCTCAGACTGGATGACAGACAGTAGATAAGGGATATCTCATTGTGCACACTTCCTAGGACTTGGGTTGTCCATGTGAAGGCCAGGAAATGAGGAATAAGGGTGGGTCTTTGCTACTCGCTCATTCAGCAAAATGCTAAACCACAGCTTCCAAAGCTTTAAGGCAGTCCCTCTGACAAAGACTGCTTTGTACACCCACTTCCCCATGTGCAATTCCTTCCTGCAGTATAAACTGCCTAATTCATTAGTTGTCTACCATAATTTCTGCAGCTCCCCATTTTGATGCATCAGATTTGAGAGTATTATTCCAAATTGTACAGTGTGACTAAAATTGTGGAAAACAAGTCATTATAACTCATGTTTTACATCTTGGAGTAATATATAAACAAGGCTTAATTTTGCTGCAGGGATGTAAAAAATGTAACTTCAATTACAGCTTAAGAACTGTCCTTTCTCTAACTGAGGGTTTTGGAGCAAAATTTTGCTGAGAGGAAGTTCAAGTGTATGTCCGGTGTTGTTTGCATGAGATAAGAAGAAAAACAAACCCCAAGTCTCACTGAAGCTGTTAACACTTCAGACCAGCTCAAGCTGACTCCAACTGTCAGATTTAGCCTAGTAATAAAAATAACATAGAAAAACACTCTAGACTTGGAAACACTGATGCAAAATGTGTCCTTTTTTGTCAAGAAGGTCAGCAGTTTTGTTTTGTTTTGCTCAAATAGAACATAATGTGTTATTTGGTTGTTTACATTTTTAAATTCTCAAGTGAAATTTATCTGCAATAACGACTTTGTTTTCTTCCTGCAATGGAGGTTGGGATTTAATTTTGTTGATGGTACAGTCATCTCTGAAGCCTCATTGTCTAGGAAACAGTGGACTAGCTTTATGCATGGCATGGTTTGTATGTGAAAGCGATACGTTTTTCAGCCTATTACAATTTGAAAACTTTATTTTTAAGCACAAAAGACCTTCTAGCATGTCTCCTTAAAGTGTGGTTGTTTTTCTCTATTCCTTAAGAACCCAAGCAGAGTGAACATCACTTGCACAAGCCATTTTGCTCATTGTATGTATTATAAGTGTTAAACTAGGCTGAGGAAACTGGACCCAGCAGTCAGTTTGGTGAGGGTTGAAAGAGATCTGACAGTGGTCCTCCTGGACAGGGGTGACAGAGAAGACAAGGAGCAGGCTTATGGCTGACGGCCGTAGAGGCAACAGTTGCCACAAGGCATGATGCAGATACGCAGGAGGCAAAAATTCCTCCCCCCAGAGCGGTTTTGTTGAGTGCAGGCTGTCTGGGGGGGCTGTGAAGTGTCCACCTCGGCTGTCTCTGGCTTTGGGTCAGGCGTCACTGTAGATCGCAGACCTCTGCAGGGTTTTTCTGGAAGATGGTGTTTGTAGCTGCAGGGGAGGGAAGAGAGAGAAGGAAAAAGCTGAAAAACTTGATCAATAGCTGATTCTATGCAAAAGGGACTTGGGACTTCAGGGACGAAACAAAACGTGTTGTTGCCGTGCGGGCCTTTCCGGTGGTGCTGTGACTGTGTCCCCTCTTCCACTTTCCCCGCTCACCCAACTTCAACCAAAACAATGCCAAGGAGGGGGGATTAAAGCAGTAAATCGCCAAGGGGAGGGGGTCGTGGGGCCGAGCCGTGCTGCTCCGCGGCCGTCCCTCTCTCGCCCCGCGGGGCTCCGGGACCGGAGTAGCGGGGGTGGGCCGTGGGCCGGGCTGAGCTCCGGAGGCGGGGGGAGCGGGGGCCGGGCACGGCTGGGGCCGCTCGGCGCTGCTTAGCCGGGATGTGTGTGTATGTGAAGGGGCGGGGGGCGGTGCTCGCCGCAGCGCCAGCCCCGCTTCGCGGCGGCGGGCGGTCACGGAGGACACGCAAGCCGGCGGGGGCGGGGACGACGGCCTCAGCAGCCGGCATGAACCCCGGGC
>VYZX01031131.1:0-11960 GCA_013401335.1 Brachypteracias leptosomus | reverse complement strand
GCCGGCCCCCGCGCTCACGCCGCCCGCCCCCCTCTCTCCGCAGGGAGCCGTAGGGCGAGTAGCGCTGCCGCGGCTGGGTCAGCCACCTCTGGGTCCATGAGCCGCCGCCAGCCGGGACTGCCGCCGCCACCGCTGGGCCCAGCTCCGCCGCCGCTCTGCCGCCCTGCCGGAGGTGAGTCCCGCAGCCGGGCCCGCCGCCTCCCGCTCCCCTCAGCGCCGCCCGTGGGCCCCGGCTCCTGTCAGCCGCTCCAGGGCAGGGGGGGAGGTTACCGGCAGCCGTGGTAGCGCCTGCCACCTTTTTTTTTGGGTGGGAGGGAAAGATGGAGGCCGGCTGGGACGGGGCATGTGTCCCTGGCGGGCCAGCCGTGGGCTGGGGTCCCCCGGAGCCCCCTGAGGGGAAGCGAGGGGAAGGCGGCCCCCGCTGCGGAGGGTCGCGCCGCTCCCTTCGTGCCCGCCCTGGAGCGGGAGTAGCCGCCTGCCCCGGTGCCTAGCGGCGGAGGCAGGGCCGGGTCGGTGATGGGAGCGGGGTTGTGGCCGGGGCCGGGCACCGTCTCCTCGTCTGGTCCCGCTCAGGAAGCGCTACCTGTGCCTTTTCTCCCCTATCCCCCCAGGACGGTCCCGCACCCTCCGCTGCGAAGAGAATGGCCGTGACTCTGGAGCAGGCCCAGCGGGTGGGCTATACCTGCCTGAAAGCACTCCTCAGGTTCGCGTTTATGGTCGCCAATAACCTGGTCGCTATTCCATCCTACGTCCTGTATTTAATTGTGCTGCAGCCCCTCCGAGTGTTGGATAGTAAGAGCTTCTGGTATATCGAAGGAGTATTATTTAAGTGGCTTTTAGCTATGGTGGCTTCCTGGGGCTGGTGGGCAGGATATACAGGTAAGAATATCTTATTAATTTGAGATATACAAATACAAAAATTGTAAATAAGTGTTAATATACAGGTATTTTGCATGAGGATGTGTAGGGGAATTTCTAAGTATAGTAGATAATGGGATGTTTTTCATTTTTTTTTACAAGCTGCATTGTATTTCTGGGTTGAGATGCTGAGTGTACTGAAACTTTTTTTTTTAAATCATGCACAAACCTACTATGTATTAAGTAAGAGTTTCTCAATCAGTATTTTGCTGTAGTATAATCGAAAATGTGATTTTTCCTAAGTATCCTGAATCCTTTGTTTTAGTGTTATTTGAAAAAGGTGCATCTGCTCAAAAGAGAGTTGATTGTACTTGTGCATGTAGCTGATAGAGCTGAATTTTGCTTTATTAAGTCTGTGCATCTCTCAATCATCTCCACTTAAAACTATCGGGACACAAGACAAAGAAGTTTGACACGAAGCTCGTGTCAGAAGAGTAGGTCTTCTATTCCTTGCAACAGTGACTGTCTTTTCTGTTCCTCCTGAATGGAGGGAAACAGAGGGAATCTCTTTCATACCAATAATGATACACAGTGTTTGTCAACTGTATGACTCTTCATTTATTATTAGCAGAGCTAATTACGGAATCTGTAGGGTTTTTCCCCTCTGCATGCTTGCTTTGCAGTTGTTACTGAGCTTATTTTTGCTTGTTAGTATTCATAAGCTCATCAAGGTGATGGACTGAACTGAAATATTAAGGCTCTAGTCTTGTCCTCAAATGCACTGATGTTCATCCTGGCTACTGCACTTTGTGCAGGAAGACAGCCATCAATTCTTTGTATGTGCTTAGACCTTGGAAAGGGGAGGAACTAAATCTACTGAGTGCAAAATATGAACAGCCCTCTTTAAATTTCTTTCCCTCTCTTCTGCCCAGGCTGCATCCGCAGGTCTTGCCCATGTAAACAAGAGAAAAAAAAAAAGGAATGGCAGCACACAGCTCTGGAGTCTGATCAGACTCCTGATTAGTCAGAAAGTCAGTGTTGACTCAGGTGGACCGCTCTTTCTGTTAGGCCACAAGAGCTGAAGCCTTTCTGATAATGTACCTTTTGGTACTGTATCGTGTGCCTTTCTGAAATGCAGAGAGTTTCTGTGGATACTCTAGGTGAGCTTCCAGTTCTTCTTAAGGAGGTAGTGGCAGCAGCAAGCTAGAGTCTGGTCTGTCGGACTAGAGCTGTCGCAACATTGCACTGCTTCAGAATTGCCTTGCCTGGTACAGCTCAAGCTTTTCCAGATATGCTGTTTTAAAAATCTTTTTTTATATTTATATTTGCTCATTAAAAGAAGCCCACATGGTGTTTGCAGTGGCAGGTATATTTTTGAAAGTCTGCTTTATGCCTTTAAGGGCAAAGGCCTTCCAGAAGGAGGGATTGACTTTCAAGGTGTTGTGCGTATCGTTAATTGGAAATGGGAAAGTTTATGGGCATAATGGTAGCAGTAAATTCGTACAGCATATGACTCTGGGGATTTGCTGTCTATATTGAATGTGCTAGTTAAAATTCAAGCTGTTTTCCCACGACGATATGGTTGTCAATTTTTGAAAGCAGTTTCCTTGGGATAGTTTTACTGCTGACTGCAGGACTGTGTGGTTTCTTTTGCCTATTGCTCGTAAAGTGGTCTTAGCATGATCTGCATATCCTAGAGTCTTCCTGAAGCATCTGTTGATTGGTGTTGCTGATGTATCCTGACAACTTGAAATCCTTTGTTTTACAGTCTTGAAATGTCTTAGTATGTTTGTTTGAAGTATCACTTACAAACAGCTACACAGAAGTGTTTTCTGGGATGGTGGATGGGTAAGGAGGCCCTTCTTTTCACTTTTCACTATAAAGCATGACTTTTGTTTTGGGGAGGATTTTAAACAAACGCTTCTACTTGTCTCGATTTAAATATATTTTATTTGTTATGAAGGCATAAATATGTTTTATACTGAAAGCCTCAAAATAGCAAGAAGAGCACAAGAAGAGCTTATTTTTTTGTTTATTCTCTTTCCTCTCGTCAGTGCTCACCACCACATGCAGAACAAACCTGGAAAGCGTATATCTTTCTGGCTTCAACATACATAGACAGAGTAATTTATGTGTCTGTTTCCAGATTGATAGATTTATAGAAGACTGTCATTATGTCCTCTCTTTTTATAGATCACAACATAACTAAATCAGAACTGAATACTACTTTATTAGAGTTGGTGTCTAAGGCTTGTAGTGGTGCATCTGAAAGAGACGTTACTTCAGAATCACTCTATTTTCAATTCTAAAACCTAAGTCAAAGATAGGCTTCAATATGTTCTGTCTTGCAAAAGTAAATACAAAATAGTAGGTGTGTATAGGTTCATTGAGAAGATTAAGGATTTTTTTTTTTCTTTTGAGTAGGAGAGCAGTTGGTGGGTTGGGGGTTTTTTTGTTTTCCTCTTGATTGAGAGGGTAACCACCAAAATAAGTTTTCTTGTCTTTTAATTGGAGGTGTTCCACTTTAATTGAAGTGTTCCACTTCAGTTGTGTTGAATGTGGGTTTTTTGTTTTGTTTTGTTTTTTAATTTATTTAGTTTTTCCCCTTTCAAACTTGGGTCATCTATTGAGTGAAAAGTGACAAATCGTTTGCAATTAGGTACTTGAACTCAACCTGCAAAATATATTTGTGGCAGACTTTTTTTTTTTTACCCCCTGTAAGTCTGTGCATAATGTGTAGGAGAGAGCTCAACCAAATGAAGGAAATACAGTGAGTGCTAGGTTTTCCTTCTGGGCTTTGTTGCCGTTGTGTAATTGTTGGTATATTTTATTGAATAAAGCTGGAAGAGCTGAGGAAAATTCATGAACTAGGTCTTCCTTTTCTCACACCCCCACAGAAACCTGTGTTTTTGTGCTAGGATCCTAGAGGATTTGTCACAGAAATTACATGATCTGTGTCTCTATCAGCAGCTCTAATCTGTGCTTTTTGATGAACGTAGGTGTTTCTGTTTGCAGATGCACTTGATGTTATGTAAAGAGATAGTGTATGACTGGACAAGCAAAATACAGGAAGAGAAATTGTAAAGGTCACTCTCCTTTCCCTAATCTTTTTCTTATGATGCAAGTATGAGAGAGAACTTGGGTATAATTGATTGCCTTTGATTTTTAAAGGGCAGAGTATGATAAATATCTATGTTGTTCTCTTGAACTCTATTGTTTCTTATGAAAAGGAAAACTGAGTATCTTTTTATGAAGAACGTTCAGATAGTCTAGCAATGTTATTTTATTTTTATATGCTTTCAGAAAGCCTTTCTCATAACTCCTCTAAGCCTTTTTCTTTTTTTAAGGCTTTTTGTATAAATGTATTGCTTTTGTTGTCAGAGCTGTTCAGTTAGGACACTCAATCTGCATATTACTGTGATATGAAAGGCACCTTTGAATAACACTTCTAAATATTTTCCTGCATTTGTTGGAAGATGGATTCTAAAAAAAGCAAACTCGAGGGTGCTTAATCCTTTGTTGGCAAGTATCTTTCTTTCCCTATACTATAATTTGTCATTTAATATATAAGTAAACCAGAAACCACTAAACAGTGCAGTAGATGTAATGGGAGAGAGATGGAGCGTATCTGTGGAGGTGAATTTCTAATAACCTCCTGCTTGAGGACAAAACTAGTTTAAAGCAGCTGTCTTCTAGATTTGTACTTCTTTGGGCAAGTAACTATTGCAGACTGAAGTTTAATATCCCTGTATCTAATCAAATTGCTAAAAATAGGACTGCTAGAGAAAAGCTTGCTTTGTTTAAACGCAGTCAAACTGTTCTGTTTTCTCCTGCTGTCTAAATGCAGGAATTGGCCTGAGCCTGTGATAGTGGTATTGCAACTAGAAGTCTCTGGGACGGCAGAATAATTGGTTAGTTGGTATTCCTGATGCTAATCTTGTGCTAGCTCGGTCCCACTGTAGTGAGCAGTGGTGTGTGCCCAGCCTGTACCAGGGAGGAGCTGCTGGAGGACGAGTGTCCTCTCTCCGCAGCAGCCGTCAGCGCTCTTCTGCCTGCCAGAGCACCAGAGAAGTGTTGCGTCTGGTCAGCAGGCTTGCATGCACCTTGGGAAGGGGTTTCCTTGAGGGTTGTGCCTGGAGTATTTTGTGCTTCAGCAGTGAAGAGGACAACTTGACAAAACCTTCTGTTTCAGCCTCTTGCCAAGACATAGTGTCTTGTAGTAATGTTGGACTGGTTGGTGGGCTGATGAAAGGAAGAGTAAGTTCCGTTACCACACATAAGAAGGTGTTAGTGGTGTTAAGTGTGCTTACTGGTGTTGTGATGCAATACTTAATAAAAAGTGAAGTAATCCTGTGGTATTGCCTGTTACTGTTCTGTGTCAGCCAAGAAGGTGACATTTAAGTAGTGTCTGTAGGAATATTCTGGTTTTGTCAAGTGAGGAGAATTTTCCTTTCTTTATTATTCAGCCAAGTAGAGTAAAATTGGGATTTGGATTTTTAGTTTTGTGTCACCTCCTCTCCCCTCAAGGGTTTTATTGGCTGATTTGCATGTCTGATTAAGTAGTGACCAGTCTGTAATTTTTTCAGTAGTCTTTCTCTCTAATTCTTTGTTTCCATTTTGTCAATCAACAGCCGCAACTTCTCTAATCTTCTAAGAGTGCAAATATTTTGTCTTCCAGAACTGTAAAAGGTATAGGTGGAGTTGCTGTGACAACACTTCTGTGTGCTGTCTGTGCTGCTTCTCATGACAAGTCGGCTCTTCTCCTCAGGCAGAAAGTGCAGCAGAAACTGGAGAACAGCAGATCAGAAAAGTAAAACTTTGTCCCAGATAAGGCAGGAGACCTTGTTATTTCAGGAGACCTATCTGTGCCTCTGACTCTGCCATTGTTTTCTACCCTCCCGTGTTCTGACAGTGTGATTTTAACGGGCAGTAGTTTGTTTTCAGGGCTGGTCACTACTCTCAGGACTGGGCAGGGAGGGATGTGGGGGAAACAACTCGTCCTTTTGAGGTCAGGCAATGCGTGAAATGGAGAAACAAAATTGCCCTTGTTTCGTATTTTCTTTGAATGTACAAAAATATCTAATGTGACTCAGTAGGTTTGAATAGCAACATACCACACAAAATTTTAGTCTATGCAGCGGTTATGTGTTGAGTTTCTAGGCAATCCCTGGCTTCAACACAGCTTTCTCTGATGTGTATGATTTACATGTAGCTTATGCTGAGATGAAGTAGAGATCTTTGAATTGAATTTGCTGTTTGTTAGAGGAAGTTTGTGTGTAATTTGCAAAGTGTCTTGATAAGAAAGGGTCAGAGTTGAATGAATCGAGACATTGGAGCTGATTCTACTGTGGCCTCAGAGCAAAGGCTCGTTGTGCCTTTCATAAGAGGAGGTAAGCAGTACAGTGAACCTACTGTCACCCGCTTTGTGCAAGCGATGCATCTGTTTGTAAAGAGTGCTACACAGTGACCCTTGTCCTCTTTTAATAATAGGTTAAAATCACACCAGGAAATTCTCATCTCTCCTTTTTGGAACATGAGTTACAGGATTTACTGTACCTTTTTGTAGTTCATCTAGTGTCAGCGACATCTCAAAAGCAATAAAGCTTTACATTTCATTTTCCTATTATATTTAACTATAAAGGATCATTTCAAAAGATCAGGTATTGAAATGCCCTCTGAATTTATTTTTAGAAAGCTACTGCCTTCTGGCACAAAACTTAGTGTAAAAGCACACAGTTATTTTTTTGGCTAGTGGTATTTTTGTTGTTTGTTGCTATTTATGTCTTTTTTCTATTTTTTTCTTTTTTTGAGTGGTTTAATCTCTGTTTCACCTACTCTGGATAATACAAAACACTAGTGCGAGAGTAACAAATCTGTCATATCTGCCCAAGGATAGTAAACATGAAATTGAGGAATACCTATGCAGAAAGGTATGATACTTACTTTTTAAGTCCAGGAATGGATGGCTGTGGGATGCTTCTGAATCAGCTCATGTGCTAGCAGTCAAAGGAAGATAAAGTTTTGGGAATTCTGGGTTCTATTGCTGCTTATGGCTGAGTTTGCTATTTTCAGGATATGTTTTCATCCCTCCTGGTTCTTCTGGGCCTTTGTTTTTAGCATATCTATTCATGCTAGTCATCTTACTTCTCCCTTCGTTGCTGGTTGAGTGCCTAAAAGGATATGATTAAGAATACCTGAGAGATGTGTCTCTGTTCTCTGTACCTTTTGTTCTTTTTCTTGATGATAGGCTTCTAGGAGCCATGTGAAATACTTACAGGAAAACTTTTGCCAGCTCTGATTTGGAGAAGCAAAATCTTAGGGAGTTAAATTCTTTGTCCACAAATTCCTTGCAGTATGTATGATGGAGGAATTTTTTTTCACTTTGACAGTGTGATTGTATGTGTATTGGAACATGTCAGAGAGGATGCCTTTCTTTCAGAGGTGGAATTTCTCGTTCTCATTTAATGTAACTGTTCTAACACATAGAAATTTCAGAGCTTTTCAAGGAAACCGGAGAAAAAATTGTGTGTTCAACATGGAAGATAAAGCCTATTTTCTCTGTTATTTCGTTCTGAGAAATGACTTTTTTAGAATGCAACTGGGATGAGCAGAATATATCACTTTCCCTTTCTCTGTCAGGTGTGTGTGAGGGACAGAGAAATCTTGCGAAAGGTTAGTTTGGCAGGGTTTTAAGCGGCTGAAAGCAGGATCTTAAATGTGGAAGAGTTGTGCAACCTTAATTAGACAGGATAGTTAGTAAATCCTTTATGGAATATAAGCTTAGTGGTGTAACTTTCCAGTGTGAACTGAGCCAAAATACAGCTCCAAGAAATGTAATCTGCTTGCGTTTATTACAGTGGAATATAAACTCTTAATGCTTAAGAAGACAGGTCGACTGTGGGATTGCGTAGGAATGGAATTGCACTGTTGCTGCAGTCACCACCGTTGAGGTAATAGTCCAGGCATTTGTATATGCAGTTACTGAAATAAATAAGGCTAATATTTTTGCATTCCTGAAATGTTCTGTGATACCAGTGAGGGATTTTGCATATGAGGCTGCGTTTTTGTTTGTGGGGTCTTTTTTGCTTTTTATTCTCTCCCCCCACAAGCCTTTTAAGCAGGGGGTGCCACTGAAGAAGCCTGTCCCAGCCTTTCGGACTCGTCCTACCACGGCTGCTTCAGTTTGCTTGGCCAAATATTTTGATGATTGTGTGGTGATCTGGATCACAGCCCTGATCCGCACTAAAACTACGCACCCCTTTTTTTTTTTTTCCGTGACTTACAAAACAGTCCCTAATCCAGTTCATTTTTTGGGTGTGGTGAAAGAAGAAGGTGGGTACAAATAGCAGAGGGAAAGAGGAAGGAACTGCAGTTTTTGGTGACAGCACCAGCTTTAATGTATTTGAACTACTGCTTATGGTTCCAATTCAAGAGAGCAGTCCTGTGTGGGATAGGTGCTCTAGTATGTGAATAAAATGTAAACTGAAGTAGACTTCTTCACCTTTTTTTGCTATTTTAACTGGTTGGTGTTGTTCAGATTGGAAAAGTGTCTTCTGCAGAGTTCCTTTAGAGAAGAAAGCTAAGCAGGATGAGAACAATAAGTTATCATAAAATGAGATCTGGTTGATAAAGGACTAAAAAGACCAGTATTCATTTTGATGAAAGCTTAGCATTGGGGTTCCTCTGAAGTTTTGTATGTGTACTGTTTGAGTTTGTCAGCTATAGAGACAATTGTGAAGAACTTCAAAAGTACTTCAGCTGTGTGAATAGCCAACAAAATGCAGAAGTTGTTCAGAGTTGAACAGTCCAAAGTAATAAACATTTAAGTAAAGCATCAGTTTAGGAAGGAGATTAGTATCGTAGTGGAGAGCTTAAGGAAAGTTTTGGCTCAATGCACAGCTATACATTTTGTTATAGAATATGCAAAGAACAAGATGAAGAATAATATTAAAAGTCTCAGTGGTTCAACTTCACATTTTGCTGGTTCTGTCTCAGTTGTTCTAAAGCTATTGAAGAATGAAGAAGGGGTTCAAAGAAGGTCAACAGCTTCATTAGTGCAAGCTGAAATCAAATCAGAACAATTTAGTTCACAGCCAAGCTGGACTCGGAACTTAACTGGACGACTGAGTGATTCTGTTTCCTGGGCAGAATAGAGTAGAAGAGATGCAACCTCCCTACCTCTGTGTAAAAAAGAATGAGACTTTTATTGTCATTGGAAGGTAGAAAATGAAAGTCTTTAAGATTTAATAAGACAGCAGTGCCTAGGGGTTTTGTTTGGTTGTTTTTTCTTAAATACTTTCATTATGCCTTCTCACAAATATTTACTTTACAGGATAGTGCCAGTGGTGTTACTTCTTTTGAGTCATGCAACATTATCTGAAAACTTGTCACAGTTTTAAAAAGTAAGGAATTGTCCCAGTTTAAGGACTTTAATAGTTTAAGCTAGCTTAGAGATTCACCTCAGTTTTGGAATTTAAGTAAAGGAGGAGAGGAAAGCTTAATAGCTTTATTACTGCTTCTCACTTCTGCGGAACTGAAAATAGAAATGGTGTGCTAAAAGCAAGGGCCAGTGCTGCTGCTCTTTGGGAGGACTTGGTTCTAGAAAGTAGAATCATTAGGACAGTGGCATGAGTGATTGTGGATGTGTTTTTTTGGTGGCAAAAAGGAGGATTTTATCAGAGGTTTTAAAATTTAGTTCCATTTGTTTTCTAGCATCCCGAAGTTACAAACATGTGCAGTTTCTGTGAAAGTCTGTCATGTCTGTGCTTGCTTCCTAGAAATGGGAGGAAAAAAAAATCCGCTAATATTAAGAATATGTATTTTTGATTAATGTAAGCATCTGTTATGTTTGAGTGTGGTGTTTAGGGTAGACCAATGAACACTATTTTAGTGTAATTTGGTGACTTTGTTATTTTATTATCTATGTAGATGAATTTGACAGAGTTTTAAGTATAGTTTCCTGATGGTATTAAGCTACTTGTTTAACAGCGATTCTTTCACCTCTCCCACAGTTCTGATCTGCTTCCTTGAAAGTCTGTCTGTGATTGAGCAGATGGTTCAGATTTCAGACATAATGGTGTTCTCATGAGTTTTGTGAAAATTGGCAGCTGAGCAGAGGAGAGAGAGACCCAAGGTAGTGCCTCGACTGAGGGTAGCACAGGCAGATTTGGCCATCATTTGTCTTGTTTGACATCTGCTGCACATCCAACCAGTGCATTAATGGTTTTGGGTTTGCCACAGTGCCAGAATGTCTTGTCCAGTCCGTTGAGGAGGAGAAGTTTTAGATAACAAGTTTTTGGGAAACTGGGCTTTGGTACTTCTGCTGCTACTGGAGCGACATGTTAATCTGGTGCTGGCAGATGGTGAATGAAGCATCATCTATTCCTGTAGATGATGTTTAGTCCACTTTGCTTATTATAGCCTCTTAGATCCAAAAGGCATATGCAGATAAAGTCTTAATTTTAGGATATTAGGGTGGTAAAAGAAATTAAAGTATTGTATTTTTAAGACTTTCTACTCTCTATATAAAACAGGAGTTGATATAGCCTCCTAGAAGGAGGGCTGGAATGGCATCAGCCTCACTGACAACTCTCGAGGAAGAACAGAGATGCTCAGATGCCTGTAGGCAGGGCAGAGCCAAAGAGAAAGTCAGTTAGGAATCTGACCCAAGAATGTGTAGAAACATGAGGCTTGAGGTATATTTGAGGAGACATGGGAGAGAGCAGCGGTGTGGGTGGTAAGCAGCATGAGAAGGGTCAAGAAAAGTCCTGTACGAGCCATTCAGCACATGGGAAGGCATTACATTAGAAAGGTGGCCTCTTGAGTTCTGTACCTGAACCTTGTCTATTTTGATATGCGTAAATACACATAGATGGACTGGCAAAAGTCCAACTCTAGTAACTGCCAATTTCCTTTCCAAATGCATTCTTCTTTCATATCCATTTTTATTTCCTGTGCTTGTCTCTGGCAGAAAATTCAGTTGTTGTTCCTCCTGGCAACAGCTTTACTTGGAAATAAATATAACCATAGCCTGTGTATACACTAATATAATATGAAGGTTCTGTGAAGTTTAATTTGTATTTGTAAAATTATATATGCAAGTACAGTTAGTATAAATATCTGCTAAGCCCCTTGCATGCAGTGGATTACATGAAAATGAATAGATGAGGTGAGGCTTTTTTGTATTTGAGACTCTTGAAATCATCAAACCTAATGATTTGGTCTTCTAATCTCGTAACATAGGAAAGGAACGTGACAACAGCAAGGCCTTTGCCCAGGTAATTCTGTTGTTTTGGGTGTGTTTAAAGATCGTTTGATGCCTGCCTTGGACTTCTGAAGTTTAGCAGGTTTTTTACAGGCTGGAGAAGCATTTCTGTCACTCATCTATTTCAGAGGGAGAAAATACTGAAACATGCCCTTTCCCCCCCCCTTTATTGCTTACATTCTTTGCAAATGTTTTAACAGCCTACTGAACTTTAAAAGTTGAAATGCAGAGCTGAATTCACATAACCACAAGTAGTGATGCTGTACCTCACTGTAGGAAGGCTAAGGATTATTTGGGTGGCTGCCATGGTGAAGAAAGCTGTAGCAGGTGGCCTGCTCTTTCCTTTTCCAACCCCTTACCACCCATTCCTGATACTTCACAAAAACAATGTGGTAAATCAGTGTATCTGGTCACTCACAGGGTTTGCTGTGAGGTGGGGCTTTGTTGAGCAAAGTACGGAGGGTTTAGTTGAATAGGTAGAATTCCATGTTTGAAGTGTGTTGACCAAAGCTCTTACTCTGTGGGAGCACTAGACTTTTGTAGCTTGAATAAATTTATTTTTGCCTAGTTTTGTTTTTGTATGAGGGAAGTAATTTGTAGCACTTTTGGCAAGTGCTTCATGAGTAAGCCAAGGCACTTGACATGCAGCTTGTCATGATCTTGCAGCTACAAGGGCTTACAGTGCCTGTTACTACTCATGGACTTAGGAGTATTCACATTAATCGTTTAATTGTAAAGTGGAACTTTGAGATTCATAATATCTCAGAATTGCATTTGTGGCACATGTACTGTGTTTGAAGTGGAGAAGTCCATTGCCACATACAGAGCTGTGACTTCC
>VYZX01031130.1:67144-98104 GCA_013401335.1 Brachypteracias leptosomus | reverse complement strand
AGGGAGTTAATTTTCTTCATAGCCACTTGTATGGTGCTGTATTTCACATTTGTAATCAAAATAATGCTGATACACTAATGTTTTATCTATTGCTGAACAGCATCAAGGCCTTCTCTCTTTCTCACTCTGCCCCCTGCAGTGAATAGATTGGGGGAGGGGAAAGAGGCAGATGTATAAGAGGTTGGGAGGGGACAAAACCAGGCAGATGTCCCAAAATAACCAAAGGAATATTCCATGCCATACAACATCACGCTCAGCAATAAAAAGGGAGAGAGAGATGTTGAGGAGATTAACCATCTTTTGCTCTGGAACTGGATGGACATTGGTCTAACCATGGGAAGTGGTCAGTGATTGCCTTTACATCACTTATTTTGTTTTCCTTCTCTCTTCCTCCACTTCTTCCTCTTAACTTGACCCACAAGTTTTCTTGCTTTTACTTTTACTTTCTTCTTCCCCATCTCACCGCGGGTGGGCAGAGGGAAGCAAGCAAGTGGTTGTGTGATGCTTAGCTGTCTACCAGGGTTAACCCTCAAGAGGCTTAAAACACACTTGTACATGGAGCATGCTATTAATTCTACAGGATTCTGTCTGTTGAGACTGGATGTTTTTTACATGTACATTCACTCGAAGCATACCCATGAATTATCACTCAAAACCTAAATCCACATTGTCCAGGTCAGAGGAAACCTCCTGCTTTTACCTTAAGCTAATCAGCTGACAAAAATCTCCCCACACATGATCTTCTTGCACCAGAGTCAGTAGGATTATGGCAGAGACGGGCAGCAGGCTACCACTGAATCTTATACATTTCAATAATAAATATTTTTCATTATAATTTCTTAGTTATAATGAAGGTCTTTCAATTGTTCCTAAGTTCAGATACAGGCAGCACAGATGCTGTTTACTGATAGAAAGAGTTTCTTATAAAGTACATTTTCTTATTCCATCCCTTACTTAAGAGGCATCTTAAGTCTACAGCTTGACATATCTGAGTACTGCTATTAACCAGATTACTTCACACTGCTGTGACCTAGTGTTTCATTGAGGCCTGAAACAACAGGAATCCAATCTGGTCTGTTAAACTAGGTGTTATTAATCTACCAACAACAAAAATTCACCACATTTTAAAAAAAAGAAATATCCTAATCAAAATCAGCTGGTTTACCTGCTGAAGCCATCCTCTATGGTAGATCACTTCAAATTCCACAAGAACTTTTGCTACTTTGTTGTAGTTGCGGACTATGCGCTTGCCATCCGGAGTCTGCAGCAGAGCTGGGTGCCGCTGGAAAGACTCCATGGGCTCCTGGATCCTACGGAATAGGTGGCGTACCCACAAGATCTTACCAGCCATTGGAGGCAGATTACGAGCCAGTGGAGGGTCCTGCTTCCACCTAGTGTAGATCTTACAGACTGTGTCTATGTCATGACCATAGTTTTGAAGTATTTTCTGATACTTTTCATCAATACCAAGACTGGGGATTTTTAATCTGTTTAGAAAAATAATAATAATTTTAAAACTTCCTTCAATACTTCTGAAATTCTTCCGATGCATTGTTGGAAAACAGTCATTCCAGATGCCTGCATTCTTTAGAAAATAACTAATTTAGCAGCACAATTTTCACTAAAGCTTGAACAAATGCTGCCAACAACCTGATTCCAAGCAACCAAGGTTTAGACCAGATGATAAAAATTTCCAAGTAAGCCTACACATTTTCTGGTTTGCCACTGTTTTCAAATATTGAGCTAAAATTATGTGCAGTAAATTGTAACCAGTCGGCCACTGGCAGTTTACTTCATTAAATAGAGTATTATCAGAAAAATGATGAAGACTGAGGCTGCTTTGCAACAATGAGAATTTATCAAGACAAGTTTCACTGTTTCCTAATACAAGCATTTTACTATGTCCTAAGTACATTGTAGTAACAAATTAATGTCATTGTTCAAGGACAAAGTTAAGACAAATATGCTAACAGCCATAAAGTATTCCTGTACTTATGCTAATTTTGAAAGTTAAATTCAAAGTCCATCTATATTTTGCATTTTCCAACACAAAGCATGGGTTTTATTCATCCACAGTGCTGAGGATATACCCCTTTAATAGAGCTGAACAGGTGAGTGAGAGGAGGTTGAGTTGGTTTTTCTTTGTATTTAAGATGTTTCCTGCTCTGCTCCCCACACTTCCCACTGTCCACAGTGTTATTTTTATTGCTTGGCAGAATTCTAGCAATCTAGATAGAACATAGTACCTTTCAAATTTCTTCAACATACTCAATGCTCTTTCAGTGTTCAGAATATTTTCAAAGGTAATGTCCATGAAAATCCTTAATCGATCCTGAAGGAGAGCAAACAATTCTACAGCAGCGAACTACATAAGGCAAACATCTCAAACATATTATTTGACAAGATTTATCATGCACTGTATTAGAACAATTTTTTTTTATGTGAAACTAACTTCAATAAGTATCAGTTTTCCCTTCCTTCCCTCAAGAATTAAGCAAAATACAACCAACTTTCAAGGCATTTCCTTTCCGTGTTCCCTCAGCAGTTGTATAACCAACAAAAGCTTTTGTCCCCTCAAGTGTTCCACCATTCCAAGAGCCCCTAAAGAACACTTGCTTACCTCTTCAGCAGCCAAAACAAGCCAAGCACTTCTTTTATTTTTTCCTTCTACAGATACCCTTTCCTTCCACCAACTTGTCATTTCAGAACCATAGGAAAGTTAATTATCTGATTTATTTGTGCTATGGTCCCATTCAATCAAGGAAGTTCTCCACTTTTGTGTTATTCTTGCTAGCATAACTTCCAAATAAAGTACCGTAATGAACAATGCTTTTGTTAGAGTCTCTCAAGGCCCTTTCTAGCCTATTCCATTAAACTGGTCTGAAAGTTAGGTAATAAATACAAGCTTTGAAGTGGAGATACACTAGAATACTTTTGAAATTTCAGCATACAAACTTTGAGATTTGCATAATTTATTTGGTGGTAACTCAGAGCTATTCATTTTTTCCATGAGGATTCATCAATTAAATTCTTATTGGAATCACAAAACCTACATGAAGATCATTTATCTCTTTGCAGAACTTTTCATAGTCTTGGTCAAAATCAGCCTTCCATTGATCCAAGAAATTGTAATGCTTTTTCTTCATGATGTCAACAATGCTCTAAACAGTTTCACAGAAAAAGAAAATTATCACCAAAAAGCTGTCTCATCAAAAACACTTCCCATACCAAAATATTTAGCACAACAGGCTATGCACATTCATATTTTACCTTTGTCATTAGATACCAGTATTTGCTGAGAAATACAAGAAGATCACTTAAATGACAGGAAACAAGTTTGTGCAATAGATATATGGATTTCATTTATATTATTTACTTCTGTTTTAAGTAAATTAGAACTCACAGAAAATACAGACTCTTGCTTTCCCTCAAAGACCTATGTTACTCATTAAATATTCTCCCATGCAGAGGTTCATTATTATACTGAAAAGTTAACAAAGTTCAAGACAGAAAAATATTTTCACATTAGTATTTTCACTGTCTTTAAATTAATTGATTCCAGAGAAAAACACACTATTCAAAAGTCACAGTAAGACGCACCACATCAGCAGCCCAGGGTTTATTATTCCTGGCTTCTCTTACACAGCTGCTGTCCAGTCAAATGAAAAGTACATCTTCATCAGCATCTCCCTTGAGTTGTACAAGCAGTTAAAGGATTTCTAATGATGAACCACTGTTTAACATCTTCTTGTAGTTTACTACAGTTCAGCTATGAACCTTAACATATTTTCAGCTCAGCGGACTTCCATCATTTTATTATGTCAACTGAGCTTCAGTCTTATTGCTTTGCTCTAAACAAAATTACCATAATTTTCTCTAAAATAAAAAGCAATTCCTAGATAGCAACTAAGCGGTAAAGCGTGAAGAATTGCAACATAATAACTCCCTACTGCAAAAATTTTTCAAGCCACATAATCAACACCTCAATGTTTGTCACTTGTAAAGAAGTACAATCACTTTCTGCCCTTTATGCACCATCCAGAACCTTTCATGTAGTATTTTCTACCTGAGTATGTACCATTTCCCCTTACTTGCCCTGTAGTCAAATGACATTGACTTCACAGTTACTAGATCTCACAAAAAGCTTTTACTTTAGGACTTGAGTACTGCAAGGGATAATGCAAACTCCACACATGAATACTTCTGATTTAATATTTACAAGTGCCATAATTATGACGCTGCACTAAGACAGACACACAATAAGGTAAGTTAACTCAGGCTCAGTAAAAGCAGGAAGACTCTACTTACTAGAGAAGAAAGTTAATCTCGGAAAGAAGAAAGGAAAAGAACATGATTTAGCATATTTACATTCTTAGAAGAGCTCCTTGTTGTTCAAGTCTCACTCCTACTAAATAAAAGGATCAGGAAAGGAACCTGAACAATAATACTAACAAGCAACAGGATTTAGCTGTTGCAAAAGAAAAAGCCTAAACTTGAAGAGATTTCCAGAGCAAACCAGCTATGTCATTTCCCTTCCTCCCTCACCCTAGCAATAGCTACCTGTGCATTAACGCCTTCTTCCCCTATAAAACACAAAGCTCATGACTGTGCTCTAGATCCAGAGTGCAGAGTTTAAGTAAATCTAATAATCTATTTTGCTGGAATTAAGCTCACTATTTCCGTAATGAAACAAAGTCAATCTGAGAGACCAAGGTTTTGGGGAAGGGGTTTTACCTTTTTATTTTAAATTACTTATTTCAAGAAATCCAAATTCTATTTGTTTGTATTTATGCAGCACTGAAATAGAACTGGGGCTTGTTTCACCCCCAAGGAAAATCTGACTGCGGCATCAACCGCCACGGCAATGGAGCCAGCCTCAGTGGCAGGCACTGATCATATACCCCTAGAATAACAGGCGAGGGATGAAGGCAGTCTGTAATTTTGGACACAGTGCGTTTTCATAGCTAACAAAACCTTTGTAAAGACAGAAATGTCGCACTTCTCACTTTTTCTCCTGATCATAACACAAAACCGTGGATTCAATTACTCCTGTTACAAAGTCCCCTCGCTTGGTTGCTTTTTTCTATCAACTTTGACATTAACATACCTTTTTCACACATCCACCTGTCACTTTACATCTTGTCTGCCTGCTTCTCCAGCAATCATATATTTACACTGCTATCAATTACCCAGTAATTTTAGCACAACTTACGGAGTTAATTTTTCTCTGCATAAACACTTTTCTAATTTTCATAATTATTTTTTAAAGTTCAAGTCAAACTGATAAGATATACAAAATTTACTATGTACCTCATATTTTGTGATCATTCCTTCCAAACCCTCTGTCTTAGACTCCTGTAGAACTGCATAGATTTTCACAGTATTGAAAACACCTATTATCTTTACCAGACGTCGGTGAAAGGTTTCAAATTTTCCAAAGATATACATCTCACTAAAATCAAACTGTCTTTCAGCTGGATTTTGTTTCAATTCCTCTTTTATCTTGTGAAAGCAATTTTGATACTCCTAAAAACAAAGAAGAATTTGAAAGAACATCAAGCACATAATAAAGGCACTGTCACCACCTAGAACAAAATTTATGCAGACAGGTATTATCCTAACTTGACAGCAAATATGTTTCATCAATAAACAATAATGAACACTATAAAGACAGTAACAGAATTAGTCTTTGAAAACTAACCCAAAAATATCGTAACAGGATCATACATTTCCTCAAATGAACGAACTGCATATGTATTTGTACATTCCATTCTTAAGTAGGGTGAAATCATGTTCCCTCCATTTTATAGCAGGGGTTGATATATTTAATGAACGTCTTTACTGAATAACTAAGAGGACAGCCCAGATTTCACAGTAGAGAGAATGAAAATAATGATTGTGTGCTGAGCAGTTTTGTGGAGTATTAATGTTTCAAATTTTTCCAAAATCATCATCCAGAACATCCTGCTGAAGTTAGAAAGCTGCTCCGTAACAGCTTTCAGTTTTCATTCTGCTTCCTTAACTGGGCATAAAATCTTACTCTGCATGTGTTAAAATTATATTCTTCCCAAAGTCAGATTAAATAGCTAACAGATTTGCTTGAAATGGTTTCTTTCAAGAGCAGTTCTCTTTAAAAGACAATTTTTCATTATTTTTTCTCACACATACGTATAAATAATCCTACTTGAAGATATTAACACAAAGGACCCAGACTTTCCTAAGTTGTCAGTGAGTCAAATTTTAAGTTTTAATCTATTGATTTTCTGATATCCTTCAGAACTAATAAGACTCAATAAAAACCTAATCTTTCAACATATTTTAATGCAGGAACTGAATCATTTCCTATATCTTTATAGAAATATAAAAATTTACTACTCCTTGCTGATGGCAAGAGGTCATATAAATTTACACTAATTTGTGCTAGAATTATTGCTTCAAAAGTTATAGTTTTCCAATCACACATTATTAAGGAATCAAAAAGTAAAAATGGAGAACCTTTCAATATTCACAGGGAGGTTATCAAGAAGACAGAGCGAGACTCTTCACAGTAACACATGGACAGAGGCCAAGAGGCAAAGGGCATAAATTGAAACAGAAGATAGTTTGACTAGGTGTAATGAGAAAATCTTTCACCCTAAGGACAGTCAAGCAGTGAAAGAGATTGCCCAGAAGGGTTGTGTAGTCTCTTCACCCTCGGAGAATTTCCAGATAGAGCTGGATAAAGGACTGAGCAATCAAGTTTGATCTCATAGCTGCCCCTGCTTTGGCTTTGAGTAGAAGGTTGAACTAGATGCCTGCTGAGGACCCTTCCAAGGTGAATGGTCTAATGATCCTATGTTCGGAAGGAAAAAAAAATTTTAAAAAAGGTTCCCAAAATAGTCATGGAAGTGTATGCAAAAAATAAAGGCTGTCTACACAACCTGAACAGTTGAATTTTTCTGTTTACTAAATTGCACTTTCTAAAGATATAGCTTGTCCATCTATCTTTGGAGTATATTCAGCCAAGTAACTCCCTCTGTTCTCACTTCCATCACGCATCCCTCCTCAACATATGAGAAGAAACTTTCTAGAAAAATTCAGGCATGAAAATCCAATTATCCTATAAGAAGTGCAGTTAAGTTAGGCTAGGCATATCTGAATCAGACAATTCCACAAACAGAAATCCTGTTCCCAGAAGATGAACAGGCACTGGACTAAATTCCCTGTTATCTCTAACATAAATGCTCCAGTTTCAAAGGGTATTTCTCAGTTGCTTCATTATCCTTTATTATAACATTTCTTCCTCATATAAAACAAATGTTTTCCTAATCATGCTCTCCTAAATTTCACCTGATACTGTTTTCTACTTCCTCTTCTCACTTACCTGTTTAAGCTTAATGGCTGCTTGTAGCTTTTCCATAACTCTCTCCGGAGGTTGATTCCAGATGGTGGCCGTATTGTTGTTTGTAATGTAAGATTTACATGCTGTGATCATCTGATTGGTCACCTAAATGCAGTTTTAATCTCATGAAAAAGAACATTTCAAGACAAAGTAGATCTTTCCCTTTCTTTCAGTCTCATCCCATACCTATGACTCCACTGGCCTAAAAGCCTGTAAAATAGCAATACCAAATACCAGCCACATAGACAGACTGTTCTCCTTGCAATATCCAGCCTCCAGACCATTATAATACCCAAATATTGTTGATTAACTATGCCCATTCTAAATCTAAACACCTTGTACCAACCTTGAAATGACATTGAGGACTACAAAGTCATAAGACTTTGGCGCTTCTGAAAGCAAAGGTAAAATCAAGGGCCCACGAGACTATGAACATTAAAGAACAGGTTGTCCTTCAAACTCCATTTCCTTCTTTATGCAAACATAAGGAGGTTTAAGGGCTATATAAATCTGACATAACTGATTCTAAAAAAACAGTTCACAACTGGCAAAACTGATTGCAACAAAAAGTTCCTCTATCTATTCACATCAAGATTGAGATTAGCCTTTGATCTTCAAGCAGTCTGAAAAAATTGTTACAACTCTAAATCACAGGCAGTAAAATAAGTTCTAACTCTGAAGTAGTTTTATCACTATTTCCAATTTTCTGTACATTCAAAAAGCAGCATTAAATTGACCAAAATGCTGCCTCTTCAATTGCTTGGTCCCTTTGTGTTTGCTCACTCAAGCAACAATACACAAAAAATAAAATCTGTGAAAATTTCCTTCCACACTTTAGCACCAACCTTCACAAACAGTGAGGATATCTTCTCAGATGTGTTGTAATACTGAGAGATATTCTGAATCGTTTTAATTGCATTTATGAGTCCTGGAATAGCACCCACCATGGACACCTGGAAAGAAACACACAGTCTGAACTCTGCTCAGTACTTCTGTTAACTTACATTAGCTTAACAGCTAATTAGATAACGCAGGATCTTTATGAACATGGTCTTCCTAACATAGAATCATAGAATGCCTTAGGTTGGAAGGGACCCTAGAGATCATCTAGTCTAGCCTCCCTGCCATGGGCAGGGACGCCTCTCAACTAGACCAGGTTCCTCAAGGCCTCATCCAACCTGGCCTTGAACACCTCCAGGGAGAAGGCATCCACAAACGCTCTGGGCAATCTATTCCAGAGTCTCACCAACCTTCTACTGAAGAACTTCTTCCTAAGATCTAGCCTAAACCTACTCTCCTTCAGTTTAAAACCATTTCCCCCTGTCCTGTTGCTGGACACTCCCATGAAGAGTTCCTCACCAGCCTTCCTGTAGGTTCCCTTCAGGTATTGGAAGGCAGCTATAAGGTTCCCCCAGAGTCTTCTCTTCTCCAGGCTGAACAATCCCAGTGCCCTCACCTTCTCATAGCAGAGATGCTTCAACCCCTGGATCATCTTTGTGGCCCTCCTCTGGATCCACTTCAACAGATCTATGTCTCTTTTATGGTGGGGACACCAGAACTGGACGCAGTATTCCAGGTGGGGTCTCACAAGAACAATCACCTCTCTTGATCTGCTGGCCATACCCCTCCCGCTGCATCCTAGAATACAGTTGGCCTTCTGGGCCGCATGAGCACACTGCCGGTTCATATTGATCTTCTCATTAATCAACACCCCCAAGTCTTTCTCCTCTTGGCTACTCTCAACTCACTCTGGACTCAGTTTGTAGTTATGCCTGGGACTGGCCTGACCCAAACACAGGACCTTGCACTTTGACTTGCTGAACCTCATGCAGTTGGCATTGGCCCATTTCTGCTTCTGTTCCCATGGGCCTCTCCTGTGGACCTGTCTGTCCTACTTCACTCTCCAAGCTCTACAATTCAATTTGGGGAAGAATTTTCCCTAGAATCTTAGCTGGAAGAATTCTTGTCAGTGAGTGAAATTTGATAGAGACAACAGCATCTTCAAAAGTACCACTTATTTTCAAAAAAAGTATATTTGTACAGCCTTTTGCTAATCTTATGTAAGCTTGCATGCAAAGAGCCCAAAAATTGCATTAAGTGTCATAGCACTCATTTGAATAAAGGACCTGTGAAGAATAACTTCCTTATAGTACTAGCATTTAGATCATAAAAAGTTATACACAATAGATGAAGTGCCTGGGAAGAAGTGATCTTATAGTCCATTCTTGGGGGTGTAGGTGCCCAGGTGCAGTCAGCAGGGGCTGCCCCGTGCCTGCCACAGCAGGTTCCAGCTAGCTCAAACAGCCCCACCACGGGGCACAGCTGAGTCCCTCAGCCACAAATGGGTGGGCACCTCAGGGAAAGCCTGGGGGAGAAAGGGCAAAACGCTGCCCGGCAGCCAGGGCTGAGGGACACGGGGTGAGAAACAGCCCTGCAAGCCCAGAGGGGAGAGCGGGAGGAGGGCAGGAGGTGCTCCAGGTGCCCCAGCAGAGATGTCCCTGCAGCCCTGGGAGAGAGCTCACGGGGGCAGGGGTTTCCCTGCAGTCCCTGGGAAGGCCCCAGGCTGGAGTACGGAAAGGTGTGAGGAGGAAGGAAGGGAAGAGAGGAGCTATTACATTATATGACTGCAGTACCCCCCATTCCTCATCTCCCTGTGCCGCTTGTGAAGAGCAGGAAGGGAAGTCAGGAGTGAAGTGGTGAAGCTGAGCCTGGGAAGAAGTGCGGTGGTGAAATGTGGTTTTAATTTTTGTCTTTGTTTCTCACTGCCAAAATCTATTTTCACTGTCAAAAAACTAAGTCACATTTCTTTAGTCTGATTTGCCCATGATGACAATAGGTAAGCAATTTCCCTGTCTGTGAAAAACCCATGAGCTTTTTCATCCTATTTTCTCCCCTCATCCTGTTGAGGGGGGGGCGACTGACAGGGCTTGGCCCACAGCCAAGTGTGGTGGGTCAACCCACCACACTCATTTTAATTCTCCGTACCCTATACAAGTTTTCAGTAAGTCTTGTGTACAAGAGAAATGCCTGTTGCTAAATACTTTGAAGAGAAGCATCATTTCAAAAGCCCAGCAGTTCTGTCTTCAGCCCACGAATGGGCCAGGCAAAGATTTTTTTCAGGCAGCTCCTCCTCATATCTGAATTTTCAAAGCAATAACAGTTTTACCGTATTGGCAAACTAGTTCTTAAAATTTTACAGGTAAATATCAGTAAAGGAAAAGTTTACACTCCATGCTGCAATGATATCCACCCCATGTGCTTCACCTTCTCAAAACTCAACATCTCTGAAGTTGGCACCACTTCCTCCTTGGTGGGGAGCACAAAGCAGATCAAGTTCAACAAACCCTGCACCATGTCAATAGCAAACATATTCACTTTATCTCTGTTTTGTTTAGGTATCATATTAACCTTTCATCGGGGTGACTCAAATATCAGATTGGGAAACACTGAAAGAACATAGCATTCTAACACCATCCAGTAAATGGAAACAAACAGAGCTATACCATGGTTGCCCAGAGCACTGTTTGGAAGCAATTTCACTTGGGGAAAATTATGTAGGGAGAGAGTTAACTAGGATGGTGAAAGCCTCAACTCTTCATGGTTACTCATCATATTTCTCTGACTAGCAAGACACATACAGTCACTTGCAAAACCAGTTTTAATAAAAGCAACCATTTCCTGCCTACTCTAGCAAACAATGGGACAAGTGAGAATCCTTCCTCCTATCCATACGGTTTTGTTTACTACTTGTTATACTTACATCATCCTGTTACTATAAGAAAGTGATTTGTATTCACACCTTAATATTTACATAACCATATTTACATTTTCCAAAGACAAGAAGCTGAAAATTGCCTTATGTATGTTAGGCTAAGCATGACCTAGCAGCCAACACAAAGACAAAAGCCCAGCCTTTGTCTTTAGCATAGCACTAGGTTCACTTTAACCTCTTTTTTTCTTCTTCTTCTTTTTTTTTTTTTTTAAAATCACAAAGACTTCACTTCCTCCCATAGCACAGAATTAAGTTCCATCATCAGACCAAAAGTTTCATAGATACCATGGCAAGAAAACAACAAGTACTTTATTTTATGGACAGAAATTCCCACTAGGCCACTTTTAGGATAATTGAACAAAGTCTCAAACTGGAGATGCATACCTAAAATGCTATCTATATCAGTTCCAAACTGATCCTACAACATACATTCATTTTTGTTGTCTCAAGAGATTTATAAAATTTAAAAGAAGATAGGTTTTAAGAATTTAAAAGTTCTGCTTACAGGATCACTATTGTACAATGGGTCGCAACATTTTTCCAGAGAATATAGATACTTGACATTATCTTTAGCTTCATTTGTTGCATCTGTGATGCGAATATCCAACACTCGCCAGTTCTAAGAATAGAAAGTTGAAAAAAATAAAACCATGCATCTAAGAAAAACTGTTTTGAGATCTGCTTTGTCATTAGCATTTAAACACATTTGAAAGCACAGATCTGTCACCTCAGAGTTACACTGGTTTACTCAACATGAGGAACAGATCCTTGTTTTGCTTCAATAACTTGACTGTGAACATACAGTTAATCTAGCCCACTCAGCCCAACAAGTTATGTCCATAGTAGCATCAAGTTAAACTGCTGTAAAATATAGACATCTGTTAACTATTTTTGCACGAGGGGCTGACAAAACAACTATTTGTTTCGTGTCTCATTTTGATGAGCCAAGACTTTTTATTTTATTCCCTTTTTCTGTTTGCAATGGGTCTTTAACATTATTATGTTAATGTGAGAAATTATGATCCCACAAGCAGTTATGACAGACACTGTAAGAACATGAGAAAAAAATTTTTAATGGGGGTGGGGGGTATTTTCTTTTCATTAAACACCCAGTTCATGAATTCAATTTTCTGATTAAATAATCTACTTCTCAAAGATTTATAAGTATTTCTTTCTGTTGAGTCATATGGATGCAGTACGTTATCAGCCTTTAGACAAAGTAGATTCCCAGTCTTCTCCAAGAAATTAAACTAGATTTAAACTTTACTGAAGATGAGGAATAGGGTAGGCCAAAGAAAAAAAAAGTCAAAGATGCTTCAATATTTTCCCCACCCGCAATGTTACATACATCACCAAAATGAACTAGGACCTTTACATCTGTCATAATTCAAAATAGAAACCTTCAACAGTTTGGATTTAGCAGCAGTGAGTACTCCAAGCACTGCCTTCACATCTGGGCTCTTCAGCTGCTCTGTAAGGTGGCTGAATTTTGACAGTTTCTTTTTCCAGTAATCAAGCTCTGCTCGTGGTCCAAGGTCATCCACTTCCTTCCTCAATTGGTCATTTTCTGCAAGAACCTTTTACCATACAGTAATATTAGTGCATGATGCTAATATTAATTATCTGCATGGATTAATTAATAATTTAACTTCTAGTATTAACCTCTCATGATAAATTACCTAACTCTGCCACCACCTTACACATAAGAGACCTTAGATTTGCTTAGTCTTTTTAGTTCTGAGTTAAAGACGGAGTAGTATTTCAAGAACACTGTTAGACAATTACATTTTCTGCAAAGCATGTTTCAAAGTACAATTTTGACCACTGGGAATTGTGTTCACTGAATTATTGTGTTCCTTTTGCTTTCATTAAATCTGCTGGGAATCACTGTTTTCTACTTTAAGAACAGGTGATTATCAAACACAGGGGACTAAGCTTCCAAAGACATGTGTATGCTCTGCTTACTACACAGAAAAAAGCTCAGAATAATATTCTCATTGAGAAGTAAAAGCATAAAAAAACATGCCAGCAGTGCTTTAAAATACAGGGATTGATGCCATCTAACATCCTTGAAAGGTAGCTATATGCCAACAGGATTAAACTCATCATCTGCCAATATGCAGATGTCATATTTAATTTTTGCCCAATGTATCACCTGTTCGATTTGTTTGGTCCATTCTCTCATGCAGACTTCTATTCTTTCCAGAGCACCTATGCTGTTAGCAACTATCAGGTAATCTGAAGGTCGTCTTAGAGTTTTCAGATCATACGTTTCACATTTCTTCAGACTGACCTAAAGCACAAGTTAAAGAAATACTAAAATGCTGAAATGCCATGACAAATAATCCAGGAACTTTAAAAAGTAATTTGTTTTCCCGCTTGGGGTATCCTTCTTCATATTGCCACTTCAGTTTAAATTAAGTTGATTTGAACCAGAACTGGACTCCAGAATCTGGATAATTCAGCAGCCTGGCAACCGTGCTCTCATGCCCTTTCCTTCACAAAGGCTGAATAGAAACTAACAGTACAAGCAACTGTTTGTCATACATTAATCATTCTTGGTTTAGGACTGGCCACACCATTGGAGAGTCACGGACTTAATAGCTCTAAAGAACTGGAACCAGAACAATCAAGAACAGAAGCACCTGCAGAATTGTTAAAGCCACAGACCAACATATAACAAGTTACTGATGGCAACAGAAGTTTTCTTTTTTTTCCTCTGGTTTAACAACAGCCATTTTTACAAGTATTCTACAACAGTAGTTAATTCAAAAGCTCTAGAGCAAGAGACATTCTATAGCTAGCTCAATTTTGATTTGCCACATGAACATAACTACCTTTTCCAACAGACTTTGCTGTGTTCCTGATAGCACGCTAACAAATGCTTCAAGGGAACAAAGGAAGTCCTGCTTAATACTGCAAGGTTGTTGAGGTTTACCAAGTTCAACCCAGCTACTCTCCACAGTCCCCAAGGCTGGTATGAAGATTTCTGATATCAACAGCTCAACACTTTTTAGTAAGCCATCTCGACCTACATTCATCATATTAAAATTCACTTCCTGTAAAAGAAATACAATACAAGTTAAAATAGAAAACAAAATTTTGCCACTATATTTATCCAGTCCTATTGCTTTGATCTCAAAACTACCAGTGTGTACAAGTGCTCTTCAAGCACTAACAGCACAATTCTTTCTAGCAGAGGCTACAAGATTTGCACAGGGACAAAGTTTGTCATACGAAACTGAGGAAACAAAGATTTGAAAACACTTCCAAAACATAATGAGAGTATAAGAGACCTCTATTTATAGAGCTTAGTTTATATTCCTAAGTAAAAATATTTCAGCCTGCCATTTCTAAAGCTGATAGAATTCTACTTTTGAACATATACATACATACATATATATATACACACACACATGCATAAAGGTAGAGATCAATGCACTTAAAAGGCTTAGATACCAAAAGCGTTATGAACTACAGTTAATTCTGATTTGCAATTGCCCAGAGATTTTGGTCCGGGAAGAATACCTCTATCCAGTTTGAGACACAGCAATTCTCAGAACATCTGCTTTTTAGATACTCTGAAAAAGACTCTAAAGACTTCTAAGATAAATTGCAAAAATCTGTCCGCCATTTTTTGCTTCATTTGAAGGTACCACAGGAATTTTTTCAGCAACATAATTTAAACACCAAGTGTATTTAAGCGTCACAAACCAGATATGTCTTCAGACATATCATTTTTACTTTTCAACTTGTCGTTCCTAATTTTAAGGTATTACCTACTACCAGCAAGGGCTCTATCATTACTTGTGAAGAAGTCTGTTTTACGCGTTTTTCAGTTGCAATTACCAGCTTGCAAGCATTATTATTAAGCAAAAAATCTTCAAAAGTTAAATAGTATATAAGACAGATATTTCAAATTACAAAAAAAACCCCCACAATTCAGAGGTTAAGCATAAAGCTTTAAAGCATATATGCATAGAAAACAAAAAATAATAATCCAGTGATGTCAGCCAGCTTACCCACTCTTTGCTCTTCTATTTCTTTCCTTTCTGGGTAAAATACAGTTTTAAAGGTTTTCCTAGAAGTGATGGGGGAAGTTAAAACTTGCTGGCTTAGGAGATGTACTGGAAATTTCTCATTTTGAAGTGTACAGGAAGTTTCTTACAACACTGCATTCTCATTTAGCCCATCATTCTTATTTTAGCACACTCATCAGTTTGTCTACAACTGTAGGATTCCCCACATTTTACTCTGTGCTCCTCACTGGTGGAGCACTTGATCCAGCTTTGTTCTTTCCACACTATTCTAGGTTTAAGGAGTCTTTCACCAGTAAATATTTGTTTATATATTATTTGCATATATGCTCTCAAAACCAAAACCATTTTTTATTCCTTTTTTCAATAGATTTGTCAGCAGTTGTTGAAATTTAACAGTTCAGGTATTGGTTAACTAATCTTTGTCATTCTGGATTGTCATACATGTTCCTCCTTAGCATCATTTCTTCATGGCAATGATACACTTCAAGTTGCTGCAGCTAGATAATGTCAAGTTTCCCATTCTTCTCCTTTTCCGTCCTGTGTTTCATTCAACCAAACTGTGTCCTTTTGTTCACTCCTCCACATCAAAGGTTGTCAAATTATGTGCTGGTAGCAAATGCCCCAAGGTGAAAATGAATTTTTAACGGAACCATGTACAGTGATCAGCAGTCTCTGGCTCTTACCTGATAGATATTCTCAGCTGTGATGGGTTTAAGACGACTAGATCTAATGAAGGAAATGCATACACCAGTTAATTCAACTTCTTTTCCCTCTGTCACAAATACTTTAGGTTTCTTCTTCTTTGTCAAGTGAAAGTTCATTTCTGCTCCTGGAAGGCTGAGGTACTCTATAGATTCAAATAAGAGAAACTTTTAAAAATGATGGATTACTTATTCAAATGGAAGTTTTCTAAACAGTTCAGTTGTCGTTTGTGTATCTCTGAGTCCCAGTCCCCTGGTGTCACCCCATGGAACTATCCACAGACAGTATGCAGCATCCAGAGCTCTCAGCACAGTAAGAACTATTTCATTTAGTTTTGCCATTCTTACATCAAAATTCTTTTATTTCTATTCATTTGTTTGTTTCCTGTTCATTCTAAGCAAAGGTTCAGCTCAAGAACCTCTTCCATGGCTATCATGCAGCTGCAGATATTTTATTGCTAAAAAAAAAAAAATTAATTTAAAAATCAGCAAATATAATTTACCTCAGAGGAGCTATTATCAAGCAGTTTTCCTTGAAAATATGTAGACATAAGCCTAGCATACAAATTAAAAAGCAATAGAGTGCTTCTGGAAACAAGGAGGGAGATGTCACAGCAGATTCTTTGAGGGAAAACAAACAAAACAATAAGGGAGCTACAAGGGACTTCCCCATCCTTTCTTCTTTCCACAACAAGAATATACTGCTCCCATGTTTGGGCTGTTGGTAACACTTGTAAAGAGTCACCAAGAAGCAGAAGTATCTTTGGAGGAAAAATAATTCTCTTAAATTGTGGTTTTAGCCAGGTTACTTCTCTGTTGCTAGTTTTCTAGTGTTACCTCAGAGTAAAATTGCACACATACATGGCTCAGTGAGACACTGCAACAATAAAAAGGCTAGAAAGTGAATTGTTGATACCAGTAGTTAAAGCACAACATTCAAAAAAATTGCAAAAAGTGACAGCTTCCTTGCCCTTTTTTCTTTCAGGCATGTGACCTCCTGCCCCAGAGAGCTCTGGTTTGGATCAGACTTATGCCCCCTTCCCACCCTTTTTTTCACATCACCTTTTCCCCTCCTGTTTTTCATCACATCTCCTGCAGCAGTCTTTCTGTTTACCTCAAAAGTGTATCAAGGGCTCTGTCACCAGCAAAGCAGCCTTGACTCAAGAGTTCTATTAATTTGGTTTCTTGCCAATTAACATGAAATTTCACTGTCCTTGTACTTCAGTAATGACAGAGGCTAGACCAGCAACAGCCATCTCAGTTTTCAGGGCATTCCCATGACCTGTGGAGCTAGAGTAGGTAGTACACTCTGCAGTCTCCTTAAAAATGATGTAGCGTTACTGAAAAGGGTGCTAGAAATTGTGTATTACAAGCGCCATTCAAAAACATTGCAAAAAGTCTGGATGTGATGGCAGGCATAAATCCAGACTTCGAAATGACCTCTTAGTGCTCTGGAGAGCATCTTCCTGAACTCAGAGACACACAGTCTCCTGTAGTAAGAGCGTAGTAAGTGCCGTTGCCAACAAGATGTACGTAATGCCACAAAAATGCACTTTACTGATTAGTAGCCATCACATAACTGCGATTTTCACTTTGCTAGTCTGAGCCACAGCCCCAGAACAATCAGCACAGAAAATTCTTTTACAAACTGCCCCGCCTAAGAAGAAAAAACATACAGCTCAAGTTGCACACTGTGATGGTATCATAAGTAACTGTACACTTACAGCTGTGGGCAAAGGCAGCCTCCAACCCACTCACTTCATCCCACACTTATCTGTCTTCTCCTCCACCACCACCAGTTCATTTTTCTTACTTTTTTCTTTTTCTCCAGTGTACATGCTCTTCTGGGGACTTTTGATTATTCACTCAAGTGCTGTGAATTTGTTTGGTTTGTTGTTTGGGGTTTTTTCTTCCTCCAGCTTTCTATGTTTCTTGCATCTAACATCACATCCCAAAGTCCAAAGCCTACCACAATCATACTGTAGAGTCATCTGATCAGTTTGGGGGCAGGTGGGACTCTAATGAGATTCCCAGGTTTTGCCCCTTGCCTCACACTCTCTCCAACATACTTTCACCAGTTCAACTCAGGCATGTTAAAGTTTGCTCAGATTTCTAAATTGGTGACCAAATTTGTAATCTGGGATAACGGCCCTGCTACCCATAATGCAGGCTTCCTGGGGCCATTTGTCATGTAACAGGACTACCTGGATGGAGGGTCATGTGCCAAGAAATGTGAAGGGTTTCTAGGGCAGACTGGTGACATGACTGGAGGGGAGGGGGCAGAGCACCTGTCACTGCTCACCTTGTGTGAAAGTCATCTTTGAGATATCAAAAACCATTTCCCAGCCCCCCAGGCAAGAGCTGCTGGGCTTGCAAGAAAATACCTTGCTGCCGCAAATTAGCAATATGCAGAAGCATGCTAATAAGCTTCAGTAATTTCATCAATCCTGATTTCATGAGCAAGGATCAATGTCCCAGTATGACCAAACCCGATTTCTCTTAAGCCTCAGTTTATGAGTTTATTTCCTTTTTCTTTGCATACTTGCTCAGCACAACTATGACATTTTGCAAGAGAATCTAAGTTGCTTTACCTGTATCTGTTGCCTCCACATCTTGATAATAGAACATCAGATGACACAGACCTCCAGGGGCCAGGAATTTGTCAATGCGCTCTATCTGTTTGAGATCACATTGAGATTACTATGCATAGCACACCCACTGTGAAAAGTTTAACCTGCTCAGATTTTTAACATGAAGGCCTGAAACTCATCACATTATCATTGTTCACTAAATAAGTTATATCAGGCCGACTTACTACCCCTCAAAAAATTATTGAATTGCCTTGTCCTTTAGCAGCACACATTGAATCATTTAAATTTTTCTTTGTTGAACAGGCCATGTTTCAGTTTACCAAAACAGTTTACTGGACATGCTGAGCATCTTCTCTCAAACTGAGGTCATGGGGCATTTCTTCATGTACTGAAGTGCAGCAGCACCTCATCTAAGTCCCTCATCCATGTCATTCTTACTGCCATTCAGCTAGCTAGCTGAAACCAAAGAACACACAGCTGTAATTAGTCCATATCATAGCAACAGAGGAAGATTTCTTTTTTTTATATTTTAAGCATCAGGACAATTTCACAGTACTCCATCAATTCAAAGCTGCCATTAAGCATCCTTGAACCATGTATTGGTAGTGCAGCCCAGCAATTTCATGTATAGGCCACACAGGCTAAAATGGAAGAAAGGAATGCCCTGTTAGGAAGAAAGCTAATTGCTCTGCGCAGATATGCTGATCAGTATTTCAGCACTTGAAAATCTGACTAATGCATTAATTTTCTAGATCTATGAGACATTGTTTCATACAGTCTCTAACTACACAGCAATCTTCCAGTAGAGACAATTTCTACTTCTAGAAGTTCTTCTTGAGAAACATTTGCTGGTAATATTTGTGCTTCCTAGAGCAGAAAAAAGGCTACGAAATCACCAGCAGTAGGAAGAAAGCCACATTTATCCTCTTCCATTAACAATGGGCCTCAGCTATACCAAGATCACATGAACAGCTATTCCAGAAATCTTGGCTGAGCCCTCCAAGATGAGGTCAAAACAAGTTACACCTTTCTCTTTCCAAATAAAAGAGCTGCCAATGCTTTCTTCATCTCACCACTATTCTCAAGCAATATAGTTTGCCAGGAAACCCATTTAGAGATAGAATGCACAAGGCTGAAACAAGTTCTGCTTTTTAATTTGTGTGACAGTATTCTGCACAGCTTATTTTCCTATATCACATGGAATCACAGAAATGTGCATTAACCTTCATGTAGTCAGTCAGATCTCTTTGCCATTCTATTTTGTCAAGTAATATCCACCAGATTTAGTTTCCTAAACTAGATCACAATATAGCCTCACAAATGTAGTGGCAGCCTAATGGAAACAACAATAACATGTAGCCTACTATGGACAGGACTTTTGAATCTATATGTACTATATATTCAAGGCTTGACAGACTTCATGCTGTGGATCCAGTACGAAATACAGTCACAGGTTTTACTGTACTATCTATAACAAATGGAAAGCAGAAATTATAATCATTTTCAAAATCAATATTATTACAATAGGTCCCAAAACAAAGGACACTTTTGTTCAACTTATTTACAAAATGCTGAGAAATATTTTTTCAATGAGAAGACTTGAGTAATCACAGACACTAAGTCTGACAACTGTCTCACCAAGTATTTAATGGTAATATCACTTCTAAAGCATCCTATGAGCTTCACTATCAAATTCATCAGATTACCTGGTTACCATCAAGAATAGCATCTTCTACTTCTGCTTTGTCCAGATTCACACAATAGGCAACGGTATCCAGTAAGTAGTCGTGCCTGCCATCTAGTCGAGCACATTTTGCCTCCCTCTCTTCCTTAAGCTTTTGCTGTTATAAAACACAAAGTGGACAACAAAAAATTCACAATCTATTTTGAAGACAAAAATCAAGAAAATTCTAAACTAAAACTTATTTCAAAAAGTAAAGGCTATCACATTCTTCTATACTTGCAGTTTATGATTTTAAGGCACTCAAAGGAAACTATTAGAAGCAACCCCTGTTATGATTTTACAGTTGATTCCTTGTGTTCTATTTTCAGATTTAGCACAAAATTTCTAAAATCAGTCCTTTTTACAATATTATTTATTTGTTGAAAGGCTTTGTAGAAATCAAAAAGGGTGGGGGGAGGGAGGGTTACATGCACAACTCCATCATTCTGCAAGTTATCTTCAACAGCCTAAGTCCTTAGTCCCAGCTTTTCATTTAGTCGCATATGACCATCAAGACAGGATTCTGATCCATCTCTGTTATTCATGGAAGATACTGTAAACATTCTCTAATAAAGACAAATGCTGCTGAAGGAAGCTAGGGTTTCATACATTATCTCTCTAATATAATGAGAAGTAAAACAAGCCAGAAGCCTCAAGGTACACAAGTGTTTACAAATGTGCTTAACTACAGCTATTATACCATTCTTCAAGCAGTATGCCTACTTTCCTAATTAAGCTGAATTCCCATATGTAATACACCTCATTACATTATAGACAAAATAGCCTTCTGGAATAGTTACTGGTATTATTGTGCTTGTGGATTACAAGATTTAATATCATTTAATTTTGAAAAGAAATTTAGAATTACGTTTCATTGGTGGTAAATTCAGTCTTTATTTCCCCAGTGATTATAAAAAGTCTAGCAACTCTATAAAGTACATACAAGCAATTTATTCACAAGCTTCTGCAGAGCCAATAGGACTTGCATAATATACTTTATACTTATATCCTTATGTAAATAACTTTCCTACTTGCCAAAAAAAATTTCTAATATTTGGTAAACTCCTAGTCACTAGCACACCTTCATAAATGCTGAAAGCACTGGAAATGTTTTTCCATGTAAATGACAAACATACAGATCCTGTTCTTTACATTGATATGTTTGAAGAATGCAGTAGCAGATTAATTTGCACATGTACTTCATGCTATTTTCCCCTCTGTCAGTCCCTAGCATCGTCTCCGCTTTCCCAAAAGTGAAATGTCATCAAATCAGGGTAGAAAATTTCTCCCTAGTTAGACATACCAAAAGCAACCATTTGGGGCTGAATCAGCTTCATACTAGATGATAACACTAGAGTTAAGTACTTTGAGCACAACTAATAATGCATCTTTAGCAAAGAAAAATACAACCAATACTCTGCTAATTAGCTTCTATTTAATCTGGCAAAAATCTCTTTTAAATCTCTTAAAACTTTTAAAGTTTTGCTTAAACTATAGAGAGACTACTTTTTTACTCTGCTGTGTTTCCAGCGTAGAACTCCAGATACATTGCTGCAACAGGTAGCATCGGTTATCTGTTCCCAGCTCCACCTATACAGATGGCCCTTGATATGTTCATAGCCTCCATTTGTAAAAGTTGCTGTTTATGCAGGTTGAAGCCATAAGGACCTTCTCAAACTGGGCAATCAGGCCCTGATGTTTGTTTCAGGTCTTTCAATGACTACAGTCTCTCAAGCCCCATAACAAATACAGTAGCCATTGTGTATAGTTGTTTATATAGCGTTAGGCAATATTTGATGTCCAAGTCCAGTAAAAAGTGCATTTGTTAATTTGTCACAAGATTTCAAAAGTCTAGTTAACTTAAATTCTTTTAAAGAATTCTACCTAGAGGAAACAGGGAGTTATTATCTAGATAGTAAAGCTATAGTTTTATGAAGATTAAGACATTCACTTTTATTTCTCACATGTCACTTCTGGAAGGCACTTATAAAATCATAGAATGGTTTGGGTTGGAAGGGACCTGCAAAGGCCATCTAGTCGAAGCCCCCTACAATAAACAGGAACGTCTCTAACTAGGTCAAGTTGCTCAGAGTCCCATCAAGCCTGACCTTGAATGTCTCCAGGGATGGGGCCTCCACCACCTCTCTGGGCAACCCAGTGATCAATCACNGTCCCTCTGGCATATCAACTGCACCACTCAGCTTGGTGTCATCAGCAAACTTGCTGAGGGTGCATTCAATGCCACTGCCAATATCATTAATGAAGATATTAAACAACACTGGTCCCAGTACTTTGCATTGTTCTGGTGGATATCTCTCTAATTAATGCAAGATGCATATATGCTTTTCCTGATAGTTGCTACAATGCAATTCAAGAACACACCTTGTCTGTCGTGCTTCTGTATTTTGCCATTTCTAAGAGATTATCCTCCTCCCCAAATGAAGCATTCCCCAATCACAAACTCTCATTTCTCAGTTGTTGCAGTCATCAGAAGATGCTTCTGCCTCACTTTTAGGATTAGGTTGGCTCCCCAAAAAGTAGAAGAAACCTAACTTCAGTGCTTTCAATACAAAGTCATTAATTTAAATATTTAAAACTACTGAGAAGCTAGACTACAAACTGGTCAAATTATCAGTTTCTACTTGCATACTACTTAAAGAATAATTTTTATAAGATATTATCTACTTAGGATTAGGAATGTCAAAGAATGGACTTGCAAGAAAATGTTGAGCTTTCTACCTCTCATTCTTCCCTGCCATCTCCACCTTTAAAGGACAGACATAAATGAACCAAAGGCTCATTGAGGAACAAGCAGATTACTATTCCAGATATGTTTCCTTCCCGATTTTTGCACAGAGGTGGATTTCAGGCCCTCAATCCTTTTGTATAAATGAAGACTTCAGTGAAGGAATTCACTAACCTGTTCCAAAATTCAATCTTTTTACTTCAAGATGCTAACTTTAACTATCCCCACACTTTGCTTAAAACCAGATATGTGGTCATGGCCTAGGAAATTTTGTATATTTTATGTCCTGACGGATTCACTACAGAAGTACATATCCTTAAACAACATCTGTTCAAAAAAATACCAAAAAACAGGCAGATTTATGTAATTCTAATAAACATAATTTAATAGAGCACTGAAAGAGTAAGATTTGAAGATGGAAGGACTGCTGAAACACATAAGCTATCATTTTGTTGGTAAAAGAATTGCTGGCATGTGCAGTAACACATGCAAACCCCGAAAAGTATCAGCTGATGTCCCATGATGTAAGAGGATCCAGATGGAACAGTATTTACAATAGATAAATATTTTCCAACTTAGATGTCTGGAAGAATTGTTCAAATCTTTGTATGGTACAGCTTTACCTCAGATCCTCATTTAAAGAGCAGCAGCATAGCAATGTTTAGTTTAGGGTTTCTTTTCCCCCCCTTACTTAGTTACAAAGTTAAGAAAGGCCATACAACACAGTTCCATAACAGATGCAAGTCCAAAGTTAAACGAATTAAATGAAAAGTCCTTCTCTTACGATCAGTCAAGTTATAACAAGTAACTTTTTACATTACATAACACCTTAAAACTCCTAATACCTAAATACCAAAAATTTAGCACAAGAAACTAATTTCAGTAGACATTTTCCCCTGAAGCAGAATAAAAGGAGATTCCTAAATCTATTTTAACATATGCCTAAACCCCTAACCATCACACCATCAATCTGAATGGGGATTGTGTTGAAATTTTTTTAAAAGTGTTTTCCAACTACCACAAGAGTATATAAGAATATATATTTAAACAGAAGGTACTAAAAAATCAGAAGTCAGAGATGCCAGGGGTCATTCCTTTGAAACAACTGCCTCAGAAACAAAATTGACTATTGCTAACTCCAGTGCAGCTGCTGGTGCGCCTGCAGGAACTCTACATCGAGGTAGCATGAATGTTACTCAGGATGCAAGTCACAACTGCACAAGTTAAAACTTGTTCCTCAACACAGTTTATCCAGCAAATGATGCAGTTGGTTGTCAGAACCAGAACTTAGATACCCTCAGATCAAAGTCTCATGAGCAATACACTTGATATTTACTAGGAAGTTCAATAGTAAAAGAGTCGAAAAGTAAGAGAGTTTTATTGTTAATTTACTGTCTTACCCAAAACTTACTTAACCAACAGGGCATTCCTTTAACTAATCTCTCCTTTAACTTGCTAAGATGTTTTATATTACATAAGCATTGCTCATGGATTTCCCAATAAAAGTGAACTGCAAACCACTTCACACTTTCCAAGTCTCCCAAGTTTTCAACAGACACACACATTTTTATTCACTCCTCTCCAGAAAGCACACATCCTACAGAATTAGGGCAGTCCCCTTAGCTGACTCTTAAATCTCAAATATTAATCAGAGTTTTCCCAAATTTGATATAACATTGCATTAACTCAGAAAGTTTGCACAAATAATGAGCTTTTAAAAGTAGTTTAAGGGTCTTAATGACTTCTCTATTTTATTTTTGTTTCTCAAATGCTACATAATGTCTTCAAAATTCTATTCCTATTTTAGAAGTATGGGAAGAGTGAAGCTAAACTCCAACTTTCCTTGGTGGCAGAGCCCACCCCTGTTTTTTTGCCAGATCTAGTGTCACGCTCTTTATTGTACCAGCATAATGTTTATGAAATTAAACCATTGTCAGACCACTGCAACAATATGGACAAGACACAGATACCAGTAGTCAAATGTATAAATATCTCCCACTGCAAATTTACCTTTCAAAAAAAATCGTGCAAGTAAGCCTTGATTGATAAGCTATCAATAAACTTATAAGACCAGCTACACAAACAAAACCCCTCTCATGACAAATATGTATCCCAAATACCATGTTTTGCCTTAAAAGGCAAAGTTTTTCCATTTTTACATAATTAGAATGTTTTCTGAAACTAATATAATCCACTTACACCATTTTAAAATACCCATCTTTCTACAATCCCTCCACCCCAATTCACACCTTTATTCAAACTAGTTACCAGCCTCATCCTACTCCAAAGTTCAGTTTTCCTTACCTTTATGACTCTACCAATGCTCTGCTTCCAAAGTTGCTTTCTTCCAGCTCTAAACATTGTACTATTAGATATAAGCATCACAGTGTTTTTCACCAATAAGCCTTAAACCATGGAGCAAGCTTCTTGATTCATCATCTTGCACTCCCCCCTCAACCTTTTGTTCTTATCAGTTTCATTCCTTATCTATAGCAACAGCAAAAAGACTTTAGAAAATAAAGGAGCTAAAAAGCCAGGAACTATTAACCTCAGCTCTGTATTTAAAATACAATTCTAATGTACATTTAAATTACTTGAAAACTAAATTGGACAACTTTAGAAACTAGAGGTCTCTTAATATACAGGCAGTAAATTCTGGTGGTTAGAGTTAAAAATTACTGCTACAAACCACAGTGTTGTTAAGGTGATATTGCTTATATACAAACGCCACTTGTTACAATTCATCATGCTCAAGGACAACATAACCATTTGCAAAAGTCAATTTTATAAGTGCTTATCTGATTTGTGTTTAGTCTTCTTAAGTAATCCTCATGTCAACAGACAGCTTTGTTTCCTTGTCACAGATGACTGTTTATATAGCAACAACAGTCAGGCAGCTTTCAGAAAGCTTCTACCTACAGACTACCAAATTACTGAGTTTTCTATTCATATTTTTTATACAAACATATTCAGTCTGTTATTTTTCAGTTGTGCAAAGGTTGCTTAATACAGCAATTTTTCTTCAGCGAGGAATGTTTTTTCTCCTTAAAATAGCCTTAACTTTTTCCACTTCAGTGACAGAATTTAATCTGATGTCCTCTTGAAAATGCCAAGAAAAACAAACTAATGATCCAATATGAGGAACAAGAAAAATAAGAATTTTTTACAGCTATTTGGGGCTTAGAATGCCCTTAAATATTTCCGCTTCCGCTCATACCAATGTGAATCATTCCTAAAACAACTTGACAACCTCAGTGTTGATAAAAATCACATGAGTAAAAACCATTTTCCCCACATTATCTGATTTTTCTATAGAATTTTCCCATCTACTATAGTCAGATTGTGTAAATGTTTGAAAGAAAAAGACTGAAAAAAAAATGCATTTAGTGCAAAAGTAAATATCCACAGCTTTCTCTGCACCCTTCTCTTTCAAACATCTCTTAAATGTTACACATTGAGTTAGTTCCTGAATATATTTAGAACACTGAGGAATTATTTACTTCTTTGCAGGATGTATGTGATTTCTAATGCTAAAACTCAGCCCAACGGGCTTAACTTTGTCATTCGTCAATAAAAACTCATTTAAAAAAAAACAAAAAACACACCTAAGAATCATGGAGTTTTTTCATAAAATGATATAAGGTTGTAACAACTAACTCACAGAACCACAAAATTGTGTAGGTTTACAGAGATCTCTGGAAGTCATCTAGCCCAGCCTTCTGCCCCAAGCACATCCAATTAGAGGGAGTTGCTCAGAGCTATTTGCAGTTGAAGTCTGAGTATCTGAAAGGATGGAGATTCCACAGCTTCTTGGGCACTGTAACAGTGTTTAAACACTCAACAAAGATTGTTCCCATCTAACTGAAATCTCCCATGTTACAGCTTGTGTATGTTGGCTCTTATTACCATACACCTTCATGAGAAGTTCAGCTTTGACTTTTATCTACCTTCCCATTAGACAATTGTAGACTGCAATAAGATCATCAATTTGCCTGTTCTTTCTAGGGCTGAACAAACCCAATTCTCTAAGTATCGCCTCACACATCATACACTCTGGACTCCTGAGGATCTTAATGACCCACTGCTGAACCTGCTCTGTCAGACTGCTAGCCATTTCAGCCCCATCCGTGGTCAGCGTTCTTTGCTGTGATGTGCATGACTGGCTCATCCTCAACTTGGTGTGGAACAGAACCTTTCAGTCCTCCTCTGTAAACCTGCCACTGGCCCATACTGCCATACAAGGTTATTCCATCCTAACTGTAGGACTTATTATTTGCTTTCATTGAGTTTCTTGAGGTTCCTGTCAGTCCATTTCTCAAGTCTGTCCAGGTTTGTTTGAATAGCAGTCCTGCCCTCCACATATCAGCTTCTGCTCCCAGTTTATCATGAACAGCCTTTCAGAGAATGCACTTTGTCTCATCGTTCAGGTCATTGGTAAAGACACTAAACAGTAACAGCCTCCATATCAATTCCTGAGGGACACCACTAGCAACTGGCCACTAGCTGGACTTGGTACCACTTGAAGCCTGCTTGTCCACCCAATTCTCCACCCAAATTATCAGATAATTATTCAGCTGCTATATCACCAGTTTGACTCTGAGGATTTTATGGGGCACCCTGTCAAACACTCTGTTAAAATCAAGATAAAGAACACCACCACTGTTTTCCCCTTGTTAGCATTGCCAGCCATCTTATCATAGAAAGCAATCAGGCTGGTGATGCAGAACGTAATTCTTGGTAAATCTATGCCAGCTGTTCGCAAGCATCTTCTTGGTTCTTGTCATGCCATAAAATGGCTTCCAGAACAGTATGCCCCACAACCTTATCAGGGACTGAGGTGCAGCTTACTGTCTGTCATTCCCTTGATCTTCCCTTTTCTCCTTTTTTTGAAGATGGGTGTGACATTCGTCTTTTTCAGTCATCAGGAACTTCCCCAAATCATCATAGCTTTCCAAAGATGAGAGAGACCTCAAAATGACATTGTTTTCTTCCCTCAGCACCATCAGGTGCCTCTTACCTGATCCCATGGACTTGGCTTAAGTGCTCCCTAACACTATCTTTGTCTACCATGGGTAATCCTTTATTCCCCTACATTCTGCAAGAAGGCTTGAAGATGTAGAAATTCAGAGGGCAAACCCAGCTTGTGAAAACTGAGGTAAAAAAGGCACTGAATACTTCCAACTTTCCCATGTTCTTTGTTGCTTAGTCCCATCCCAGTGAGCAGTGGGCCTATATTTTCTTTTGCCAACAGTGTACTTAAAAAAGCCATTCTCATTTCCCTTCACCTTCCTCACAAGTTTGAACTCCAGCTGAGTTTTAGCTTTCTTAATTCTACCTCTGCATACTCAGGCATTGTCTCTATATTCCTCCTGGGTGGCCCATTCCTGATTCTACCTTCTATGGAAACTTGCATGTTCGAGCTCAGACAGGGTCTCTGTGTTCATCCATGCTGGCCTTCTGCAAAGCCTGCTCTTCCTTCTGCACATTGAAAGACCTGTCCTTGCATTCCAAGGATGTTGTTCTTGCAGATCAGTTTTTCTCAATCCCATTTCCCTCTAGGGAAGTCCTTCATGGGATCCTTCCAAGCAGGTCCCTGAAGAAATAAAAAAAGTCTGCTGTACTGAGATGTGTGACCCTGGTTGTCTTGCTTACTTCTTTCAGGGTTTTAAGCTCTGCAACCTTATGATCACTGCAGTCAAGGCTTCCCTTGACCTCCACATCTTCAACTCCTCCTTTCTTGTTTGTGAGTGGCAAGCCCAGTAGAGCATCTTTGTCAGCTCATTTGTCGTCCACAAAAAGAAATACTCTTCAAAATCCAGAAAACTCAGTCATTTAGGTAACTCTGAAAGTGTCATTTTTACATTAACTAAAAGGCTGGCAAAATTAAAATGACTGGTAATCATGACAGGGAATAATTTAACCCATAGAGTGGACCCATATATGTGTTAATATCAAATAATTACAAATCATTAACTTACACAGAAAACCTCTTTGTAGCTGTAATATATCCTCAGTCAGCTCCCACCCAGAACCCTTTAAGCAGGAGGCATTTACAGTACTAGATAATATGTTGATCTTGATTAGAGTCATGGAACTTTTTTATGGTTATGGAAAGCAACTTCCTGTGACCTTCCACCTCATTATATGTCAAAAGGGAAAACTGAAAATAAAGAAGTGGCTGAGACAGTATTTAATTGCCATTGTGAGGTCACTATTGTCCTCCAGTCAAAAGCCAGACTTCCAGCAGAGCCAGTTTAGCACATCATTAATAGAACCAACAACCCAGAAGGCTAAGGCTTTTGGTCAGCAACCATATGCAAGACTCTTATCACCTGTATAAACCACAAAACCAAATAATGTTCAGCCCTAAGTGTGGTATAGCAGATAGCTGCTGAAACTGCTATAGAAATATTGCTTTAGGAATTTGTTTTACATCCACAGAGCATTAGTTTGAATAGTGTATCATGGCTGCGTACATGGGTCAAATAATCCAGGCTCATTTTGAAGATTTTTGAACAGAAAAGTTCTTGCTGAGGCAGGGTCATGTAATCATTAACACAGACTCCTTGTTTTATCACAATACCAAATTTAACACTCACAAAACCTTTTTTTTTTTCTGCAAATGATTAAAAAAAAATGCTTTCTTGCATTTTTTAATCAACTTTTCTAAAAAATGAACTGCTCTTTTTACATTATTGGTGATCCATTTTTTGAATAACACATTTCCTCCCCAGATGCTTCAGGAGTGTAAGATGCATGGTAAAGTTGTATTTTTTTAAATAACATATACATTAAGGAGGATGTTCAATCTTGTATTATAACTCAGCATTTTCCAAATAACTTTAGTCCATTATGTATCTCTGGATAGCCTCGACTTTGCTCAGCACCCTATAAACATTAAGTCAGATTTGGGGCAAATCAACACTATCCAGACCAGTAAAACTATGAAGCACACAACTGCCTTAGAGAAAAACGTTTTAGATAAAAATATTAAGTTGTCCTATTAGTTTAGGAATTATGAAAGTCCATTTCACAACATCAATTTTATTAATAGTGTTATACTGCACAGCTTCAGTGGTTTCTTTTACTACAGGTAATTACAGATAGTAGTTAGCTACCATCTAGTGGTTAGAAGCCATAAGTGTACATTACTTTTATGCTGTTTTTCACAAGACCACAAAATACAGTCTATATAAAATTTGGCAATTGAAGTTGTCCTTTATGAAGATGATCCCTCACAAATTACAGATTAAAATCTACACTGAATAGAAGTGGAAGAACTTAAAACATTTCGTACCCTGCTGCATTCTCTTCATACAACTGCAATGCTAACAACCAAAGCTAAAGGTGGACTTTCTTATCTTGAGATGCTTTCAAAGTCAAACAACATTGAGGCGTTAATACCTTTAATTAAAGCAAGTATTTTTAACTGTTTTGCTGAGAAAAAAAATAAAACTTCTACATATTTAGTGATTTCTTATGTTAGCAGGCATTTGTGTTGCTTGTCATTCCAAAAAAAACCAAACCAACCCTTTTTGTCTTAAACATCTAATATGTACAATTTCTCAGTCACCTAATGTCTTTAGCTCAAACAAGTAAATAACAATTTTAAAAGGCCTATCATAGTTGAAAAATACAACTTCTCTTCATGTTGTTTAATGAGGCAATAGACACAACTAAGATTTTAACTTTTAATAATATCTTGCTGCCCAACAAGCCTTTTGCTGTGAAAGATAGCATTGGTTAAAGAATTAACCTGCTATGTAGGAAGCCCTAGTGTGATTTCCTGTTCTGCTTTAGATAAGATATTTGTTCTCTGGGCTCTGCTTGCCTATTTGATCCACTGCTAAAAAAAAAAGAAATTTAAAAATAAAACACTGAATATATTAAGTAGACAGATGGACAATGAGCCTACTGTTTATCAAGTCAGACAGGATGTGTGGATCCTACCAAACGGAGAGACATTATTGTGATGACAGACAATTTCAGATCAAGTAACAATGCAA
>VYZX01031130.1:32499-64027 GCA_013401335.1 Brachypteracias leptosomus | reverse complement strand
GATCAATATCAATGAAAACTTGACCCTGAGGCTCCACAGTCTCCCTAGTTTGTCTAGATTTCTCTTCTTTGTGAGTAGCAGATGAGCATGCATTCAACAGAGGTCTGGAACTCACCCCAAATTTTGTATCTATTCACATTTGCATAGTTGGATCTGTTTATCACAGACAAGGTTCGTTAGTTGGTTAATTTCATGAGAATGTGTTTCCATCCCCTTCATCATAATGCTCCCTCAGAGGTAAAACATTTCTAAGGTTCTCATGCTCTCATTCCCACATTTCTGAAGCAGAAATACAGGCCGCCAGCATAAATCCAAGGTTTCTTATGGAAGAGGATCCAAGACTTAGACTTCCCTTTTTAGAAGAGTTCTTGAGGATCATTTCCCTTGGAAGAAATGCTTACCCATTAACAATTCAGTCTTGAGGACTTTTCAAACTGCCATAGATTACATTTCAAATACAAAGGCACTGGCACCTGCTTTTTCTTTCTTATAGCACCCACCAGCTTGCTGCCATTTTTCTCTGTCACTGAAAAAGTTCTTGGCAGTCCATGTCAAAAAGAGGGATTAGCAAATCTTTGTTTACAGCTAGAAAAATTTCTAACAGGCAACATTTGATACATATATATATATGTATATACACACCCACACGTATGTGTACACGTCAGCCATTCCTACAGCAAAGCAGCTCACAGATTCCTAGTTGGGGACAACATTGTGATACCATCTGCAATGGAAGTATAAATGGCAGCGTTCAGTAGCTGTTGTCTAGCATTAAACTATTAAAAGATCCTCTTTTCAAGCTGTTGCAAGGCAAATAAAACATAATGTAATAGCAGTCCATGGACTAATTAACTTTTTGCTCATATAACTTTAGAAATAAGTTGGTTTTCTTCCCTGCAGGCCCCACCAAGCTAAGGTAGGATGTTCTTATTCATTGACTTGGCACCGTATTTTTGAATTTGACATCTCTGTGATTAAATCAGAACTGATTTGGTATTAAGTCATACATTTTAAAAGTGAACTCTAAACTAAAAAGATTCACACTCATCCAACTCCGTTTTTTTTATTAATTGGTGCTAATTTATACCTCAAAAGTTCAAGGACCAGTTCTTAAAGAAATTTCACTGGTGTGTTATTTTTCTTAGGTAAATGCAGTCCAGCTTAGAACCATTGTCTCAGAAGTCAGCAGGGCAGGCTAAATGTCTTTTCTCTTTCCATACTGTCAAAAGGGAGTACCTCCCAGGTCAGACTGCATATTAACCCAAAGTTTAGAGTTGTCATGAAGTCTAAGCTGTTCTTTAGCTCCAATTACATATAAAATCCTGCTTTTGTTTAGTAATATTACCACTTCCTTTAAAATGAAACTATTAAGCTTCCTATGGCCATACATAGAATCATAGAATGGGTTGGGTTGGAAGGGACCCCAAAGATCATCTAGTTCCACCCCCCTTGCCATGGCAGGACCCCCTGCCACTAGAGCAGGTTGTTCAAGGTCCCATCCAACCTGGCCTTGAACACCTCCAGGGATGGAGCATCCACAACTCCCCTGTTCCAGTGTCTCACCACCTTCAGAGTGAAGAATTTTCTCCTAATTTCCAATCTAAACCTACTCTCTTCCAATCTGAACCCATTAGCCCTGGTCCTATCACTACAAGCCTTTGTACATGTTAGTAGAGAAATATTAGGCAAAATATAAATTTACTTGAAAACTGTCACATCCCTGTGAGACCTAAATTAGAAAACAGCTTAACTTTAATTGCCCACGCACTGTTTTGTAGTTTCATCAAACTGCAGTTAAGGTCCCCTCCAAGTAAAAAAATCCCAACTCGCAGTTACATGCAAGAAATCCAAGCCACCTGCCCACTAAAATGCTTCACAGCAGGTTTTCTATCACAAAATTAAGGCTTTTCCCTCCGCCCTGCACTCACATTGAGCAAGTTAACCATGCCTACAGATCAATATGTATACCAATAGTAAAAATAGAGTTGACATTGCTTTTGACCACTAAGAAAGGGATTCACACGCCTGTTTTACAAAAGGCCTAACACTATGTCTATTTTTAGTACAAGTAGTCATGCCTACACAGCTGGGTCAACTATCACTACCAGAAAACCAGATCCAAACACCAACACTGAAAGCATGTCAGACATCAAATACGAGGTTTTATAACAAATTAGGTTTGCACTCTGACCTACATTTGCAGAACTGCAACTGATCTGTTCAATCCATTCAGGATTCCAAGTTCTGTTATTTTACTGCCTCAGTGGGTCACACTGATATCTTACTAATGACTATATTCAAATTGAAAAAAAAAAAGTATCATTCTTAAAACAACAAAATACCTGGTTCTCCCCTCACCCTTTGCTACCTGTGCAGCTACTAGAAGTGGCTAAATCAGAATTCTGCAACAGGGCAGAAATAACTAAGACAGGACCTTTTCAAAGAAATAGTGATTTAAGAAGCTTGACAGCAATCACAACAGAGGACACAAGTCCTGGAACAGATAATATTGGAAGGGCAGGGGATGTGTTTCCTGCCTTAATTGCTCTAAAAGGCTTTTCCCATCTAGATGAAGAAAAGACGTATTCATACATTTGATTTCAGAACCATCAGAAGATTACTTTTAATAATTTGATCTTGGATAATTAGCTAGCTGTAAAAAGGTCACATATTCACATGTAAATTTTAAATCGTCTTGAGTGTTTTTACTTGATACTCCAGTCCTGAGACTTTGGTTATTTGCCTTAGATACAGACTTTCCACAGATAATTTCCTGCAGCTTGGTTATCTCTCTTGATGGAGCAAGGAACAGTTTGTCCACTTAGCTCACTACAAATGCAATAGCATCAAGTGTGATTGTATCAGCTCTCATCAGACCACATGTTATGTACTACAGACATTTATTCATTTTCATACTGAAAACATAATCACTAATCAAAGCCTCCACAAGTCAAAGCAAGTATTTCTGAATCAGGAGGAATTTAAGAATAAATTACTTTTAATTGGTTGCAAACATCCTCCTCATTCCATGTTCACAACCATCAATGTAGGATTAATACGTGGTGTTCTGGCTACACAAATTGTCTAATCAGGAGTGACAATGTTGAAACACAAATACTGAATTCATGTGTTCATCAAGTGGTTTCAGTACAGTTACCTTAATCTTTACATCAACCTTTAAAGGCATGCATCTCCTTTACAATCCTTGAAGACTCCTGCTCAAGGAAGGGATGAAAATTAGGTTTATTTCAACTACTGTGATAAGAGTTCAGCAATACCAAAGAAGACTGCATGAACCTATCTGTAATCTGTACAGTGGTAAGTACAAGTTGGTCCAAAATGGCAAAATTTATGTTGAGAATTATTGTATCAGACTGATGGCTGCATTATACAGCAGCTGAAATATTTTGCCTCTCTTCCTAATACAGTCTCAGCATACTTTTATTCTGCAGGAACCTCCTTTAGATGTACTGTTCATCACCATTTCTCTATAAGAACTGACCATCTCACTCAGTGACACACACATTATCCTGCAAACAAGTTAGTATATCATCATAAAGGCTTTAAGTACATCCCTATCTATTCTAGAACTAAAGTTTTAACTTCTTGATGAAAACAACAGCAGAAGTTGAAATTTCCATTTCCAAATTGCATTTTCAAAGATTGCTTTGCCTTACACCATGTGGGGTCAACAGTTCAATGCTAATAGAGGACATTGCTGTATATTCATCTCTTCTTGAGGTAGTAAATACTTATACAGATATTAACAGCTTTCTACAAGCTGCTTTGTTAGCCTTTTAAGGGAAGACAATAATATAGCAGTTCATATTTTCTGTTCTACTGTGCTTTATTTACTTTACTTCGAAGGATATTCAGCAGCATAAACTTTAAAGATTCACACTTGATTTTTTGCTCATATGCAAATCACATAAGATAATAAGTAAGTCAATAAATAAAAGTGTAATTGTACTAACCTGTAACAAAGTGTCCCTTTGAAGAATTTGTTTTCCATGGAATAACCGACAAAAAGCTCTGTCAATTAAAAACTCACATTTTTGTCTGACCATCAGTGGCAATCAGGCAAGACCATTTGATACAGGCCCTGTAATTTGCTTCATGGCCCAAATCTATCTTAAGCTTAGTTGCCAGCACCAGAAGTGTAGCTAGACCCACACAGAAGCAAGTAAAATAGTTCCAGTAATGGAATTTTTATGTCCCTTTCAAGAAGTAATATTAACATTTTGAAGGTTTTGATTACTTTTGCTGAATTCAGACTTTTCACTACACTTTTAGCAGTACTTTTGTACTGCAATCAACAGCTATTACAGTTCTTCACTCACAGCTGAACTAAGTTGCTCTAAAGCTTTTTAAAATTCCATTCACAGCTGCACTGAGCTCACAAGAGGAACTCATCTGAAAAAATTGCATCATATCCTGCATATACAGATGCTAGCTATGCAGCTAAGACATGCTGTGCTCATATTGAGTAAGATATAGAATCATAGAATCATTTAGGTTGGAAAAGACCTTTAGGATCATTGAGTCCAATCATAAACCTTAAAGCTGGACCATAGAGCAACGAGTATACAAATAACCTAGGCATGGCATATCAGTACCATTACAGTTTTCAAGAAAAAAAAAAAAAATTCCATTGCATTCCATCACTCCATTACAACCAACACATTGATTAAAACAGTCCAATAGCTATGCTGAGTTTGGTGTTCTCTTTTCAGTCACTTGGAAGTTATTTAAACCTCCAGCTGCCCCCACTAATCCTAATTTGAGAGAGGCCATCTTTGAAAAGAGCAATACACATTGGCTAAAAATAGAAGTTTCATGGCACTTCTTCCACAGTAACTCAGAGTTATTTGTTCAGCAGCATTGCTCCCTTATGTAAGAAGTCTTTAGTCTGAAAACACTGCAAGTAAAATGTCTTCCTTGTTTCCTCTCCCTCCCCATAATTTATTAATACATGTACAATTGAAAGAAATTAACTCCTTCAACACATCCATTTCAAAATGTTGAAAGTGATGTGGGGGGAAGTGGCATTTTACTTAATAAGGTTATGACCTTCATACTTAACATCTAATTCCGAGTAGAGTTTAAGAAAGTCTTATTCATTTTTCAGTCTACACATTTGGAGTTACTTATCCCCAAACAAGATTCCATTTAAAAACTTCCACCTACTCATTTCTTTACAGTGTAAGTTTGATAAAATTTCAATGAAAAACGGCTGCAACAAATATTTAATCTAAGCTACCCAGATCCTTGACTAGCAATAAAAACCACCCACTTGGCAAGTTTTTAGTAGTAGCATGAAAAACATAACACTTACCAACCAGCCAAAGCAGTAGTGTCTGCTTTCGTACCTTTTCTCTTTCTCTGGAGAAATAAAAAGGTAGTAATCACAGACTACAGATTTGTATTTCTTTTCTGCAATGCAATTCATTTCCTCTCTCTGCTTTGTAAAATTTTTGTCTTTGTTTCTTTCTGAAACCAGTTACCTTCTAACAAGGCACTTCTTGATCTAAGCCTTTGGAAGTTTATTAAGCCAAGATTTAGATTACTTTTTACTGCACTTGTTCCCTAACAAAACACCGTATCAAGATTCCTCTTTTACTTAGCACTTTCAGTGCTTTTTTCTGAGTATGATCCTATGACTGCTATACAACAATCTGGGTCTTGGGCATGGGGAAGTTAACATCCAACCCCCATTATTCACATTTTCACATAAATTTTAAAAGCACCCTCTTAATTGAATACTGTTGTAACACTGCTCCTGAGAAAACAAGATTCCAAAAGCTTTTCCCTGAAGTTCTGCATTGTCTGCATGCTGCTAAACCTACATTCATGAAACCCCAGCTACACAGCTTTTAGCAGGAATTCCTTCTACACTACAGTTAAACAATTGTCCATAGGCTTGTAGCTATAACATGGGAGGGAGATGTAATAACCTCACCATGTGTAATGTGAGGCTCACCTTTCTCTTGAGGCTGTAACAATCCATTGATACATTTCAGTAGATTTTAATCAGATTTTAAATTCCAACAGATTTGAAAATATCTTGCTGCATGGTACCTGCAGGTGCTTTCACCTCACTCATGCTGAAGGTCTGCTACTTGCAACTCTGTAACCCTGCACCCAAGCTGCCAGGGGGATGTTTTCCTGAGCCTCTGTGGCAGGTTATTTTCCTTTGCTGTCCTGGTGCTGCTGGTCTTGTGCTGTTACTCCTATGGCCTTCACCTGCAAACCCCAATGGTGCTGTTATGGTGCTTTTCATGGGAGGCTACTCCCTCTGACAAAAGGATTTCAATTCCTCATTTCTTTGCCTTTTGTCTTTGAAAATCTTAATTTACATTAGAGAAAACCAAACATAATTCCTAACAGAGTAGAAAATCATTATAGAGATGCTTCCTAAATATTACTGGAAAATATATGTGCACAGAAATTTAACAATGTGCAACATTTTCATTTGATTAGCATACTCCAATCAGCAGTAACAATCAATACGGAGTTCAAACAGGTACCAAGGAAAAGACAGACCAGAGAGTCATCAACATTCTCACTGTTATCACTCCCAGATGCTGCACTGGAGGCATGGACAGGCCAGCCCAACAGCATGCTCAGATGGGACCCATCACTGCTCTACCTGGCTACACAGGGAAGAGCAAGTTCTCTCCCTCCCCTTCTTCTCCCCACCACACTGTTTTTTATTTATTAATCCATTACTCCCCCCCCCCAAAAAAAAAAAATTTCACCACTAGAGTCAATGTATACCATCAGCTAACAAATCCTGCTAATAAATCCTTGTTGATATGAACTTCTTATTTTTATATCCCTTGTACAATACACTCAAAATTTCATAGAAAATTTAAATAAAAGAAATTATAGAGGACTTCAGTGCTTCTAGCCCTAATTTATATTAACAAACAATTCACCAGACATAATAAGCATTTTTCTTGAGGGGATCAAAAACTTTGAAAACAAAAAAATTCAGAACAGGAAGAAGGCAAGTTTTGCTTCTTTTTCAAACTGATAGTTAGAAATACACATGAGAAATCCTAATTTTCACATTTCCCATTTTCCTGTCTTAAAATGTGCCAAATGAACTTCACGAAAGGCAGAATTTATGTTACTCTCTCCACGATGGAAGTTTAAAATAGGTGTAGCATATACATTTTTAGGAATCAAACGGTGATGAAACAGAAACTACATCCTACTGCCTCGACCTTCTGGCACCTGATCGCACATCCAGGTTATAATCTCATAGTTCCCTAGCAGTTGTAGCCTGCATACTCCATTTGCTATTATTTGCTAAATAAAAGATTTTTTCTGTAGTAACATCTGATGGTTCTTTAAATTCACTGTATTCATATGTGCTATAGAAAAACTTGATATATTTTATTTTATAAACTATTTTCCAACATACAGAGGCCTGAGCCATATTTCAGTCATAAAATACCTGCTTCTCCTGTGTTCTGCTAATAAAAGTAAAATCATTTAAATTACTCTAAAAAGTGCATTTTAGACTATTCTTCAGTCAGCCCTAACAACACTATCAGGTTCATGGGTGCAAGGCACAAGAACAGTATGGGAACTGTGAGGAAAAAAAATCCCTTGTGGTACGCAGATCAGGAGACACAACTCGACATTCAACATTATGAAGAATTTATTTCTTCAGGAACCTGAAGATTCTAATAGTACTATGTACTAATATATTATTTTTCACTGTGATATTTTAGCAATGTCTTCAGCTTTTCTAGGAGATCTGAATGCCTCTGATGTCTTCACAGCAGGTGCCTCCCTTCTGTTTATTCAGCCAAGCAGGAAAGGCAGCTCCAAGAACTCATTTCGGTACAAATGAAATAACTGCTTGAGGGCAAATCTGTACTCAAAAGATTGAGAAAATTAAAAGGGGGGTTTTTTTGTCCTGAAAGAGCCCCCAAGAAGTCTTCTTTAACTTATCCTGCCCTTCTTTACCTTAGAGATATAGCAACACCAAGTGCTATTCTCTGCGTTTAGCCTTTTTGCTCATTTTTAATCCACTACTCCTAATACCCTACAACCCACTGAGTATGCCAGAAACACAACAGCATCTGAGCCACGCTGCTGTTTCCCTGAACTGTTTGTGCCTGTTCCCTGAACTTATTGTGCCTGTTCTTGTTGTGCAGTTAAACTGGGCCACGTGAAGCCTTTTGGCATCAGTGACCTGAGTGCACAGAGCCAGAAGGCACCCAGTGCTGTCCTCTGTCCCATCATTCAACCCTAGGTCCCCACACCAACACCTTTTAGGTATTTTAAGCATCTTCTCAGAAACCTAGTATGAGAAACGGAGCTTGTTTGCCTATAACCAAGAGTTTCCCTTTACATAAGTTTGGCATTACACTAAGTAGAGAGTTTCAAATTTCAATATTACATTAAAGAAATGTCCAAACCATTCAACTCCACAAAAGTGGCAAGAATGAAAAGTTACAAGTTACCCTGGGCTTTCAGGGTTGTGCATGGGCAGCCCATGCCTGCGCCACACACCTTCCAGCTGTGTGTCAGAGAGGAGTTGACTCCTTGGCTCCTTTCTGGAAGGAGCACCACTGCTGCTGCTTGCAAACATACACACAGTAGAAAGCTGGAGTAGTTGCTGAGCAACCAGAGCTGTGCAATTGCTGCTCCCTCAGCTTGCCAGCTCTCTCCTGCACATTTGGAGGGGATAAGGTTGGACAAGATGCAAGCTGCCCTGTATCTGCCTGCTTTATTAAACCTTTTTCTGCTTCTGTGGTACGTGATTGTTATTTGTCATGAAGTGTTACTACTCTTGATGTGTTTGCAGAATGACACATGGTCTGACCTAGATTAAGCAACAGAGGTCTTCCCTAATTTTAAATCTCCTGAATATTAATTGTAATGATGACATACTCCTTCATTACTTGTCACAGTTCTCTGGAAATGTTTCCCATTCCTATTAAGCATTTTCAAATGTATTATTTGGCTACTGAAAGCAGAAATCAGTAGGGACCTGTGACATTCTTTTAACCAGTCACAGCCTGATTTGACTAAGAAAAATCCTTCTCTCCCTTCTAAATATTTGATGTTATGCTTTGTCGAAATTTAGCAAATGCAATCCATATTGATATATTTCCCAACTGTCACCTTATTCCAAACAAGATGGAGCACTTGACTTTATTTTCTTTTGATTAGAAATGCCTGACAGAAAATGAAGGAAAACTACCCATGGTTTTCATGTTCCTGCATTGGTTCCTCTTTCCATTGCTGCCTACTCCTTTAATTTCTTGTAGTATCCTACTAGTGATGAAAGCACCAAGCAGCTTCTCCTGCCTTCCAGCAGGTGAGCTATCATCAGCCATTGTGAAGATTACTTCAGCCATTTTACATTACAGCAACAGCTGTCTCATGCAATTTGCTGCATGCTTTGATACTCAGTAACTGTATCCAAGGGTTTGTCTGTCACCAGTTAGCAAGTGGATACTTTTTAATCTGATAGAAGATATCAAATCATTGCTTAAAAAATATACAAGCACAAAAATCAGAAAATGTCTCTCTTCATTGCACATGAAACAAGCAGTTCCGTATTTTCACCCACTTTTTCTTTCCAGCTTGAACCATCCTTCCTCTCAACTTTGGACGCTTCCTCAGAAAGATGTGAATTACGCAGCTTTCTGCTCTGTTCATTGTTCTGAATTGTGGGGATTTTCCTAGCAATGGCTTGCTGGATTAGAACTGCTGCAGCACATGTACATGAGTTCAGTGACTTGCAGTCAGCTGCCCTAAGCAGAAGCTGAACCCACAGCCTCTTCTGTATTTTGTTTCAAACCAGAAATATTAATATTAACAAGTTTAAGGATTGTTTCCTATCAGGACAATACCAAAATCATGACATATAGAATTAGGCTGAAATTTTATCTTTTACTGGAGAAGAGGGCATTTTATTTCTTGCAATAAAGTTATTGCCAAATAGTTGCTACGGTCTTAAAACATTTTTGCTTATTTTCACTGATAGATCAAATGTTTTTCCCTGTTTACCCCTACTCTACACCTGGTATTGAGCAATTCTTGGTGTCCTAATTTTGTTTTCCTGGGAAAGTGCCAATACCAGAAAGACATTCATTACATAACTCCCATTATTATTATTTTACAAATCCACTGTACAACTACTGGGGAGGCAGCGGGCTACTATGCCTGAACATCCCCAGATTTAACGTAGAAGTGAAATGGTTAACAATTATTATGCTGATCTGTTTATTAAAAACTCCCATTAAGGCAGGTCACTCCAGGAGAATAACACAGCTCCTTTCTTGTCCTCAATGGTTAAACTGTGAATTGCTGAAGTGTGGAAAGAATCCTGCTTCCCCTCTATCTTTCTCCATCCCATTCCCTGCAAAACACAGGCTGCAAAATCACAGGAGGATGTTTTTGGTCACTGAGAAATTAGATTATCAAGCCTCATTCTAGAAAAGATACAAAACAAGACACAGATGCTTACTAATATGGACTTAATTCCCAAGTTACACAAAAGCAATTTTCCAGTCCATGAAAGCATTAAATGATAAATATAAGCAAACTATACACTTCTTTAAAAAGTCCTGACTACTCAATCTCATAGTCACATATCCATGAAAGCAAAAGAAAAAAACAGTAGTTGAATTCTCAACTGAAAAATGCTATGATCAAAACTTAAATGAATGTTAATAAAGAGATAGTAGCTTGATTTTTATCCTTAGCTTCATGTATTAACTAACAAAATATAATTAATTAGTGTATCACTTGTAAACCCAGTAATGTCTTTTCATGAAAGCTGAGGATATTCTGGATGATATTACCACAGCATTAGGCTTCCTCTTGACTTGAAAGTTTTAAGTTTCAGTAGGACAGGCCTCCTGGTAAATAAGCTACTCTTGCAAGAGACAAGCACAGTAAGTTGTTACGTTTGCAATTGTACGGAAATATCAGCCCGAATAGCTTTGGAACATGTCCTGGAAACTACTGCAAAAGTTAAGAGTGAGGTGCATTTATATTGCTTTAACATTATGTCAATCTACTGGAATCCAACCATCCCTGGGATCTATTAACTACACATCCCTTCCAGGACAAGGTAATTAAGTTAGCTTTCATTAATAGTGAAAGACCACACCACAAACCTTTGTGCTCCTAGATATTTTGAGGACTCAGCCAAAACAAAGGGAAAACAGATAGTTTAGAAAAATAAAATAGTTTTGTTAAATGTTCACACTTTTTGAAGTGTTGTCTAATTAATTGTATGTTTTGACTCAACAAAACTAGCAGCAAAATAATTATCAGAAGAGAGCTGAAAGCAACAGACTTGCAGTGCGAGGCAGGAAAGAGGATTTGTCAGTGCTTGTTATATTACTCCTCTCCTTTTACGGCAGGTCTCAAGAGCATCCTCTGCCACTGTTACTGAAAAAAAGAAAGTTAAGTGTTTCCATACCTGAAGTCTTGTCCCAGGACCAGTAACTAACATTAGAAAGAGCTGCCCTCTTAAAAATACAATACCTATTTTGTTTACAAACAGCAAAGGTCTGTGAATTTCATCACAGTTAAAAATATCTTCTGGGAGGAAGCAACAGAGGAAATTACTCCTAGTTATCATCTTTTATCAAGGCGCACAGGCCTCTCAGAGAAGCAGAGCGACAGCCAGTGCTGCTGTGCCGCGCCCGCCGAGTCCATACGCGCAGTGTCCGCGCCCGCGGCCCTGGCGGGACGCCTCGTCCCGCAAAACCTCACGGGAAAAAGTTACCAAAGAAGAGCCGCGGTAAAACTTCACTGTTCATGTAGACGCCAAACGCTAGAAAGTTCTTCCCATTCCCACGACCTTCCTTAAACACGGATCCCCACCCGGGGCGCCACTCCCAGGCCCTCGACCGCCCGAGCCGGGGGAAGGGGAAGGGGAAAGGGAAAGGGAAAGGGAAAGGGAAAGGGAAAGGGAAAGGGAAAGGGAAAGGCCGGGGGACAAGAAGGGAAGGGCCGGGCCGAGCATTCCGGGGCAGGCGCAACCCCACCCGCAAAGCCCGGAGCCGGCCCGGCCCGGCCCTACTCCCTCTCTCATTCCGTTGTCCGGTGCAAGTGCCGGCCGCAGCCCGACCGGGCCTGCCCTCAGGCCCCGCCGCACCTGTGTGTCCTTGCCGCTGTCCGGCGGGGCCAGGGGCTGTCCCGGCCCGGAGTGGGGCCACGCTCTGGGCCGGGCGGGAGCTGGGGCGCCTGGGCCCGGCCGCAATCCCGCCGCGGCCTCCATCGCAGCCGCCGTTGCCAAGACGAAAGGTTTCCCCCGCCCTCGGGGGCTGGGGTTTTAATTTCCCCTTCCAGGCCGGGGTCAGCTCCGGCACCTGCGTTTTGTGCTCGTCCTTAGCGCTAGTGTTCTGAGAAGTCAGGTGAAGTCACGGGAGACTGGAAGACTGGAAGAAGGGAGACATTGCACCCATTTTTTAAAAGAGTAAAAAGGAAGACTCCAGGAACTACCAACCCATCAGCCTCCCCTCTGTGCCCGGGAAGATCATGAAACAGATCCTCTTAGAAGCTCTGATAAGGCACACATAGGATAGGAAGGTGATTCAAGACAGCCAGCATGGCTTTAGTAGAAGCAAGTCCTGCCTGACCACCTTAATGGCCTTCTACAATGGAGTGACTACATCAGTAGACAGGGGAAGACCTACAGATGTTGCCTGTCTGGAATTCCGCAAGGCCTTTGACATGGTCCCCCACAACATCCTTCTTTTTAAATTGGAGAGATATGGGTTTGATGGGTGGACTGTTCAATGGATAATGAATTGGCTGGATGGTTGCATCCAGAGGGTAGCGGTCAATGGATCAATGTCCAGATGGAGATGTGTGACAAGTGGTGTTTCTCAGGTGTCTGTACTGAGACCCATGTTGTTTAATATCCTTAGCAATGATACAGACATGAGTGCACCCTCAGCAAGTTTGCAGATGACACCAAGCTGAGTAGTGCAGTTGACATGACAGAGGGACAGGATGCCATCCAGATGGACCTGGACAAGCTTGAGAAGTGGGCCCATGTGAACCTCATAAGCTTCAACAAGGCCAAGTGCAGGGTCCTGCACCCAGGCCAGGACAATCCTTGCTATCAATACAGGCTGGGGGGTGATAGACAGAAGTCCTGTGGAAAAGAATTTGGCAGTACTGATGGATGGAAAGCTGGACATGAGCCACTGTACTGCTAGCTCTCTTCTTCCTCAGGCCAACACCAAACTCAGCAACATACCCTCAGCATACCTTCACCCTTTATGCTTCATTTGTTTGCTCTTCTCTGTCTCAAATCAGCCAAGGGGGAACACACCACTGAGCAAGAGCTCAGCAAGCTACCCCCAACAGGAACTCACTTCAACCTCATCAGCTCCTGGTTGATATAGTTCTGGCCTCACTCACCACTGCAACCACGATCACCTAGAGGAATGCAGGGCCTCACACAGGGGGGCCAGGTTCTGCCTCTGAGGCCTTGGGGTACCACTTGAGGAACAAGGCATACTGCTGGGTTGTGACTCATCCATAGGTCAACTCCAACTCAGGGCCCACAGCCCAGGCCCCAACACTTTAGCCAGCAATATGCAATTGCAGCCCAGAAGGCCAATTGTATCCTAGGCTGCATCAAAAGAAGCATGACCAGCAGATCGAGAGAGGTTACTCTACCCTGGTGAGACCTCACCCGAAGTACTGCATCCAGCTCTGGAGTCCTCAGTACAGGAAAGACATGGACCTGATGGAGTGGGTCCAGAGGAGGGCCACAGAAATGATCAGAGGGCTGGATCATCTCTTCTACAAAGACAGGTTGAGAGAGTTGGGGTTGTTCAGCCTGCAGAAGAGAAGGCTCAGAGGAGACGTCATATTGGCCTTCAGTATCTGAAAAGGGCCTACAGGAAAGCTGGGGAGGGACTATTTATACAAGGGCATGTAGCAAAAGGATGAGGGAAAATGGTTTTAAACTAAAGAAGGGTAGATTTATGTTAGATGTTAGGAAGAAGTTCTTTACGATGAGGGTGGTGGAACACCAGAACAGGTTTTGTCTGCTTAGGAAATCACAGTGTAAGTCTCTTCCAAATCCTTCTCCAGGCTCCCTCTAGAGCCATGCAAAGTTGTTGAATCCACAGCATTGTTCAGCAAAGGGATCCAAAAGTTTTCTGCCCGTTGCGTGAAGATTAACTTTCAACTATTTATTTTGAACCTGGCTCCCACTAGCTTCATCTGATGGCCCCAATACTTCTATTCAGAAACATGATGAATGTTCAATCCCTATCCATTTTCTCAATGCCACTCATAATTTTGTAGACTTCTATCATATCTTGCTCTGCAGAAAAACTCTTCTCCAGCCAACTCAGTTATTCTACTTATGGAAGCCATTCTAGCTCTTTGATCACCCTGATGCCTGTCTCTTCCCTTTTATTGTTCTTACATATCTTGTTTGAGATGGGAGAACCGAAACTGCACAGAATGTTCAAGTTGTCGGCAAATAATTTATACAGTGTGTAATGACATTTTCCATTTTGCTCTCTATTCCCTTCCTGACAATTTCTAGCATGTCATTTGCTTTGATCACTGCTACTGAGCACTGAGTGTATGTTTTTGTGGAATTCTTTGTTATAAGTGCAGTGTCTTGCTTCTTAGTTATAATGGTTTAGAATCCAAATGTTATTAAGGACTGATCTTGGACAGTGGATAAGTCTCCAGACATGATAAGACAAAAATAAAGCATTAATGGAGACTACCTCACTTGGTAGCATTGCAATCTGTTCACCTTCCCACCTGCAGTAATAATTGTTCACCCAGCCTGGCTAAAATCTGTAACACCTACTATGACTTTGTACAGCACTGAAGATAAAAAAACAAATAAAAAAGTACAGGATCACAGTGAGACAGAATAAATACATGACTGTACACATTTGAAAGCAAAAGTTCATAGTTTTGTGAGTTAGCCTGTGACATATCGAAATAACTGTCAAGCTTTTAAGAAAATTAAGCATTTCAAATCTCATTCTGCTTTACATTAATATCCTTTTACTGTAATCCAGCAAAGTAAAAGTAAATGGCTCACTTTAGTCATTTTGATTTGAACTAGATGATTCTATGAACATTCCCAAGAGATGATAGTATGTTTGAATAATCCCAGGTTTTATATTTTTGCATAAACCAGCCACTAGAGGGGGAGGTAATCCCAAACACTTGAATACATCTAATCCTAGTTTGCAGAAATTCTACATTTGAGTCTACTTTCTAACTACCACCATGACCACAAGTCTGAAAACTTTTTTTTTTCAGTATAATACAAGTATTCAGCTAAAATAAATTACAATTAAGTTCTTGTTATTAGGATGCCCAGCAGGTGAACCAAGAGTGCTTTGCCAGAGCAAAGGCCTTTCCGTAGAAGCCTCTGTTATTTATTCTGTAATCAGCAAGTCATTTTGAAATTGCAATTTCTCTGTAAAGGTGATTTGATTTTGTGACTGTAAGGTTCAGCAATATTCCTTGAAGTAATCTTAAATTTGTAAGAACCTCAGCAATCTTAGATTCACTAATTATAACAGACCACAAAACTATGATATGCTGCACTTATATAGTAGTCCCCTTATTGTGACAATAAGAAAGCATATTATAAATTCAGGCAGCCAGAGTATGACACTTACAGCAAATGTCAATTTATTAACCAAACAGAAAACCAAGCTGTAGAATCTATTGTGATCATGAGAAAAATCCCAGTGATTTGTTAATGATGATAGTGACACTGCCCACTTCTCCACCTCTGTGTATCACTCAGGTCAGAGTGTCTCTATAGCTGTTGCTAGTCCATGCTAGCCAAGGTAAGGGAGACTTACCCAGTGTTGTATCACAAAAAAATCAAGACCAATGGTTCTCCACAGGAGAGGAATATAGTCATTATCCACATCTATGATGTTAATAAACTTTGTCAAACACAATATTGCTGTGATAAAATCTTCATCTAAGATATCCATGGTCATACTTGATTATGGGAGGAATTACTTTATATTTTATCATGAATTGTTAGGTAACTTTGTGAGGCTGACATGTGATAGTATGTAATTAAAGTTCTGGAAAGACAATCTGTCAAGTAAAACTACGGAAGATGTGCCCCAGCACAGAGCTGTACGTCCATGTGCCAGCTCCAGGAGTTCCCTCCCCAGTCTCACTTGCTCCCCCATCAACCAGGGAGGGGAAATGGCAGGCCTGCAGGGGCTGATTACCCACCACGACAACGACTATAACCAAGGTGAAGAAATGAAAGAACATTTTATGTCTTTTGGCATCCCACATGTGTAGCCAAGAAGGCCAATTCACAAACTGAATTGCTATTATTTTTTTGATGACTTTTTGCCTGGGTGATGTAAGCACCTGGAACTGTTCTGTGTTTTACCTGGAGATAAATCAGTAATTTACAGAGAGATTAATATTATTAAAAATACATATGTATAGGTATAAATACACATTATAAAAATATATTCCTTTTGGCATGACTGTCAGGTAACAAAACTTCACATACATTTATTTCTCAGAGGAGAAAAAATAAATACTGAGGAAAACAACACAACAAGACAGGAGGTCTAAGGAGTAATCATAAGGAGAAATTATAATTGTGATATAGATCAAAGGGGCAAGAAATGGCAACTGGAAATATAGGGTGTTATGATCAACCTCAGAAACAGACAGCAATTTTCTCATCAAGAAAGTCTGGGCTTACAGGATTCATGAAGAATACTTTAAAGATGAGAAAGGGAAACTAACCTGTTGTTGGAGTTATAAATCTGATCTCTTTTTAAAAAGCAATAAATAAAAAATTTATTCCAGTTTTATGAAGACAGAAGACGAAGTGGCTGATCTTTCTGCCCCCTTTTGTGGGAGTGTGGGCTATGCTGAGTAAATTTGACATGGTAAGAGTGTGGAGGACTGATAACAATTTAGGGAAGCAGCAGTGCTGTGAGAATATGCTCTCCTGTCTCTCCTCTCTGTCTCTGCAAAGGAGGAACCAACAGCTGGAGGAAGGAGATGCGGTAGAGCAATGGAAGCAGCAGAGAAGTTCCTGGAGTAGTGATCCAAAAGTGTCCAAGCTGAGAAAGATGAGAGAAAGCCCTGAAAACAAACAGTATTGTTCATGAGGGGTGGAGATCCTTTTAATTAGGAAAACTGTCCAGTAACTAGGATGGCTAATCTTATAGAATGCAACAGTCTGCATGTGATTGCTTTCCAGCTGCTAAAGAAAACCTTTAAAAGAAAATTAAATGTATCAAATTTTACCAGAGGAAAAAATATATTGAAACATCTATATGTCTGTGACTATGCAAACAAATCCCATCACTAGAATCTCAGTCCTTTGCTTCCAGAAAGGTCATACCAGAATAAAGAGAGCAAAGTACTGTCCAGAGTGAAACTCAAGAAACCCTGAAAGTTAAACAGGAGAAAATTCACATAAAGTCACAGAAAGGAGTTTATCTTTGACAAATCATACTGCTTTTGAAAACCATAGCTCAGTCACTGTGCTCCTAATTTACCTGGTCTTTTAGAACACTTTTGCCTTACAAGTTTTTTTAGAAGATTGTCAAACACCTCTTTATAAAGTAGATAGCTCTATCAGTGAAGTGCACAGATAAAAAACTAGCTTGGATAGCAAAGGCAGAGAACATATGTGAAATAAGAGTTTGAGCTAGAGAAATATGAAGAGCCATGTGCCACAGAGACCAGTAATGACTGGGAGTGACTTCATTCCTCACATGCACATCTCTGGCCAGGGCAAGGGAATACGGCTGAAAGGGAGTGGAGGCTGCTCATGACATATAACTGGTCAGAGATTCAGCACAAGGGAAAAGAGTCATAAACATCAGAAGGTCTCAAGCAGAGCAAGAGCAACAGGATATGAGCTACTTGTGAGTTTTAATAGGGAGAAATGGTGATATTAAAGACCAGACAAGTAAAAATGTCATAGCACTGCCCCAATATTGTGCTTCTTACAGACTTTTTTACTGACCAAGTGAGGGAGCAGGACTACTGGTACTGAGGTAGGAATTCTCAAGTATTTAGAACTAGACACAACTCAGGGCAGAAATAGTCATCTCCAGCAGCACTTCCAAAACTTTTTTTAACAATATTACAGATATAAGTCTGATTTCTTTTGTAACGAAGTCCAGGTCAAAAGAGAACATGATGCAGGAGTCTGAGGAAGTTCTCATTGGATGCATTGGAGTAGTATTTGTTTTTAATATGTCTAATATTGCTGTTTTACACAGACAAGGCTACACCAAAACTGAGCAAGAACTTAAGCTAAAAACTTAATAGTAAAGATGCTACCTTGAAGTTGAAGAGTCCATAGGTTTGGCTGTTTAGAACTACTTTTATTTAACAATGTAACTTTGCTATTTAACAACTGTGTGTAGAGCACGTGCTGTAAACTTTTTAAGGTCATTGTTGTGCCACAGAGGCCTCTTTGTACTTTTAGATCTTCCAAATATTTGTTTACATATTTCCTGTGTTACCTTCTGTAACACTGCTTCTTCATTAGCCCACTCCCGATTTATTTTAGTATCCCTGAGCTGATGGGGGACAGATGGATGAGGGCTGGGAGCAGAGGAATGCTGCCCTGCCTCGAATGCCCATGAAAGCTGTGCAGCTCGCCTCCCCCCGACAGCTCTCAAACGCCTTTTGGGAAAGGGGCCAAGATAACTCTCTTGGTCACTAAAAATGTTAAAGGCCTACAAAAGACTTGAGTTGAGTCAACTTTCAGTCTTGAACAGCAGGGCACAGGTCACTGAGGCGCTGTTGCTGAAGTTTCCTGTCCAAGAGAGGTTGTCTAAGATCAAGGGAACAGACACACTTTAGTGTGATTATGCAACACTAATTTGAAAATTGGTGTGTAGTTTGTGCTGCTTATAAACTTTTCTCACAGTTCCCATCTTCACCTTGTCTGGCTATGGATTTAAATTCAATTCTTGCCTCAGCAGACTGGGAATTAGTTTGAATTAGCATAGTTTGGATCAACATCTTGCAAATTTAATAGAGTCTAATCTGCACCAATGTCTGTGATATTTTGTGTGTGCACAATGCAAACCAGTTTGTATTATGATCCCTTCTCTTTTCTGACCATGATGGTACAAAGTCCTTCTGTACTGAGATAGGCTCATCTGCTTATCCTGCTCCAAAAGCCACATCCTCCCTAGTCTTGCTTAATATTGGGGCAGCTATCGGAGAGCACCTGCCACAGAGCTGCCCTGACCATGTCATGCAGATGCCATAGGCCTGGCAGTGGGCTGAGGAGAGACCTCTGAAAGACTTGCTCAGTGCAGGTCATTTAGATGTGGGTATTGAATTCCCTTAGCGTAACAGAGTGAACACAAAGGTTAAGACCTCACAGCTTTCTTTGGGAAATGTGAATGATCTCAAAGATAAATGCTGTGAAAAGTTGTGGGTTCAGAAAACAATGAGTTTTAATGTAGAAATTCTTCTAAAGCACTCTTTGCAAGCTAAGTTTGTATTCAGTGATTCATGTAACATATTATGCTTACCAGTTAGTTTCTCACCTATGAGTATAATATATTAGTGGCTTTCCAAATAGAAGGATGGGATGATTCTCTAGGGAATAAATCCTAATACGAATGCAGGCAGCTGTTAGTTCCCAGTACGCAGATGTGCATGTCATGCTTACCTCTGTTTCAGACACGGCAGTTGCCAGTGATGGTAATCAGTATAAACCCAGGCTACAAATAGGCCAGGTCCACTGGGTGGGTCTCATAATCCTGAACTTTCAGACCCCTCAATAAATCTATTTAGGACTCAGACAAGCTCCTGGCTGGCTTCTCCCGTTTCTCCTGTATCATCTGGAAAGCTGGCCAAAGGCAACTGTTTCCCCTGCTACGGTGGTTTTGTCCCTTGGCAAATGACTCAAGCTTCCTGCTGTCTTCTGCCCTTGTGTACAAGATTTCAGGGCTCAAACAGAAACTCCTGATGGTTGGATATGCAGTCCCACATATCTTTCTGGCTCCTCCAGGACTGCACAGAGAGTGAAAAATTCCCTACTTTCCCTCACAGCTTCTCTCTTCAGTGAGCATGTGGAGACAGAAGTGGAAGGACCTGAGTAGAGGAGGCCGTGAGGTCTGGCAGAAAGGAAAGCTGACAGGCTAATGACAGCAGGTCCTCTGCCACATGTCTAGTGGGAAAGGAAATTTTACAGAAAATGTTTTGTGGGAAACAGAAGAAAGCCATTCAGGGAAGGAATAAAAGATTCAAAGTCACAAAAAACGGAGAAGGAAAGAGTTCCTTTCTCACATCTTTCATCATTCCTATTGAGAAGAAAACCTCATAGATGCTCCATACCATCAAACTGTAAACACATTGGAAATCAGACATTTGCTGATATGTAGTTTTCACACTCATAGGACTTTTTTTTGTATATCAAGAACATAAAAACACTACATCTAAAAAAGGTAAAATTGTGTATAAACCTCTTTACAGTTTGTGTTTCTAGGATTTTTTTTTTCCAGAAAGCTGGGTAGGTATGAAACCCAGCCTGATGGGCACATTTCATCAGGTTCTAGTATTCAGGATTGCTGATACAAAGTACACAATCATAACAAAACAAAGCTTACATGAATAATAATTGGCAATTCTTTCTGCTATTTTATCTTTTAATTTGTTCCTTCAATTTGCCTTATAGTTGTTGTTATTATCATCACTTCTGGTTTTCTACTTGAATAATTTGTTGTTCCCTAGACTAAGACTGCTTTGAAAGTAAAAATTGAGTCTTGGTGAGTATGATATTCATTCCTTATTATTAACCAACTAAGATCTTCTTTATTTGTCTGGAATACAAATGCATATTAATAATGCCACTATACCTTTAGGAAATCACTATCATCACAATAAAACACTCCTCTAAATATAACAGTATGTCTCATGTTCACAGAATAGAACCTGAGGATAAAGTATAGATGTTTAATTTTATTAACATTTTATATAAAGTCTTTAGAGGCCATAATTTGTTGTATAAATGTTCTTGAATATTAATGTAGTGTTGAAGGCTGCAGAACTGACAAGTGTCTCATATGAAATGCTAATGCAGAATTGAAATCCATGGGCAAGTCCTTTTCATAATTGTCTTTGATTTTCCTGGAGCAGACCTGCTCTCTCAGTGCACATGTGAAACTTCACTGGACAACAATATCTCAAACTGAAGGGAACACAGGCATTGAATACAAAACTACATACGGTTTATAAATACTTTTTGTATGAAAATAACAATACACGTATTGACAATACAATTAAAAATCTGATTCATAGAATCAATAGAATCATAGAATGGTTTGGGTTAGAAGGGACCTCAAAGATCATCTATTTGCAATGCCCCTGCCATGGCAGGGACACCTCCCACTAGACCAAGTTGCTCAAGGACCCATCCAACCTGGCCCTTGAACACCTCGAGGGATTCTGGTGATTGTTGTCACTGACAGAAATGTACTGTAAACCAGAATTGTTCTGAAGCCTGACGTCTGTCATATGGCTCTGTGTGTCGGTCTGACTAGAAGCACTGTTGTAGAAATCCCATCACTACATAAAGCCTCACTTGATGTATTCTGGGAATCTGTAACATGCAAGATTAAGAGAGCAGTAAATAATAAAGTTATTTTGGCAGAGTTCATATAAATTATATTCTATCATACTAGACTATTTCTGTTTCGCAGCAACAGAAGGATAAAGCAGTCCAAAATTTGCTAGGCTTCTGTTAAGCTTTCCTTATTGTTCTTTGGCTGGGACAGGAAACAAAAACTAGTAAGCTATCATCTCAAATTGCGCAAGCAATTGCATTCTTTAAAACCCATTATCTGTATGAAATCTTTCATGGCAGGAAATTACAAACAGAAAGAAATTCCTTCACAATGAGAGAAAAGCCTAGACTATTTTCAACACTTGTTTTAAAGTACAAAAGGTGCCGCAAAAATTGATTCAGTAGTTGCTGTGATTCCAGATACCTGTCCTGACAGTAGACTGATTTCTTTAGAGACAAAGGGTATTAAGTAAGGAAAAAAGAGAATTGTCTGAAGTCCTAATAATTAAATTTTCTGTCAGACAATCTGCAATTTCTCATGACAGATCACTGAGGAGAAGTACAAACAAAACAGAATAGTCAATCATACATGTATTTCTAGTTCAGACTTAAAAACAGTGTTGTGAAACAGTGAGAAAAAATGCCTGACCATTCATATCAGCATTTGTGACTGTTTTGGAAACATTTGCCCAACAAGGATATTGGAGCAGAAACCTTGGTTCACATGGATATAGAATGCAAGTCATGTTACCAATGGATATTATATTGTGAGTCAATTATATTGTGGACTTTTTAAAGCCATATGCTTAAAATGATTCATCTATAGGCCAATGATTCATGTTGAGAGACTTATTTTTGTGAAAAAGAGAGAAATACAGTAATTGGCATTTTATTATCTTGATAAGAGGCAGAACAGAAACACCTGAGAGGAATGATACAGGAAGGAAATCACTGACTGCTTAAACACTGTTTGTTGTTAACTGAACCAGACCATGTTTCTTTAGACTAACTGGCAGGATGGTACACATTCACATCTTTTTCCCCATTTACCTTTCCTTGCACAATTCACATTTTGTGATTCCAGTTCTGAAAGCTGCTGAAATCCATCAGAAACTCGTCATTTTATGAAAGGATTGCATGCTAGATGTATAGTGTACTTAGCTCAGTGAATTTACTGAAGGGCAAAAACCACACAAAAAAATTATCAAGGTAATTGTCCATGAGTCCTCCCTCCCTAGATATTTAATTTTTAACTTTACTCAAAACGAGCAGACAAGAATGAAGCAAGAAGATCAGCAAGGTATTCAGGCTGCTGCGAACAGTCAGAGGCTGTTTCACCTTCCTGAGCTCGAGCGGGATATCCTGGGAACAGGATAAATTTTTTTCATGGTTGAAATATTCCTTGCTATATCAAAGAAACTTACATATTTTAGCTCTTTTCTTTAAGATGATTTTCTAAAGATGATAAAATGAGGAAGTCACCTCAGTTTCCATTTTTCCTTGGTGTGCTGTTTTTACATAGGACTCCTGGACAACCTCAGCTCCCTTTCTGGCTGCAATCATCTTGCTCTACTCTTTCCGATCCTGTCTGCCAGTACCTGCTATTACATTTTTTAACAGCACTGCAGATTTCTACTAGTCATAAATTACAGTCTTTACACTTAATCATGACTTCTTTGATTCATTTCTGTCAATGACATAATTTAGATCACCCTTTTTATCACCACAAGGGCTGTCTCTCTTTCCAAAAGATATCTTCTTGGGTTTATTTCTTACCCAATTATCAAGCTAGGATAAAAATAAGAAAATGGTGATTTTCTGTGCCACCATTTCTTTTCCCCTCTGTCTTCCAGCATCCTTCATGCCTGTTAAACTGCATAGCAAATGTTCTTAATCATTTATTCCGTTAAAAAAGTATTTTAACATGTTGCAGTGGAGGTGAGTAAGCTAATTCTGAAGGAACGCAAACCATCTGTTTGGTCAAACTCCACTGGCAAGAAGTGTCTCTTTCACACCTGTATTCATCATAATTTAGAAACATGTATTCTACCTTCATATCATGAAAGGTATACCTTTCTGTGGATGTCATTAACTGGATCTTGTCTGTGGCAAAGCACCACAGAGAGCATGGCAATCTCTAAGTGACTGAGCTGCCTGATTCTTGTCTCTTCATGATGCTTCCTGAACTTGGGAGTGTGCACTCGGAAAATACCATATTTTCAGGTTCTGGAGAAAGCAACCTCTGACACCAAGGCCAAAATAAAAGCTGATTTCAGTGCAGATGATTGCATTTAAGTGCTAGGAGTACTCAAGTACTGAATGTATGAGTTATCAGTTATACTTTTTGTTTTATTTCATACAAGCTTCCAGAAAAATATTGAATCAGACGTTTGTACTCATGTTATGCTTGGAATACCCAAATTTTGGGGAGATAAGGCAGCAAATAAAGTCGTGAACTTCTCATCATGAAGTGATATAATACACAAATATTTATGCTATTAAATACGCTTTGTTGTGACTGATCAAAAATGCTGGAAAAAGTGTAATGAGTGAAAAAGATAACTATATTGAGGTGGTCATTGTCTTCTGTAACTGGTGTCCACAGCCTATGCCTTTACAGTTCTCTTCGCTTACTCATGAGGACCACACCAGTGTGGACATGGCAACATGAGGTATGAAGAAGCTCATTCATTCTTCCATCCATCCAGTGCAGTGTTTGGCTCCACAGATGACTGGCACAGCCCAGGGGACTGAATAGGGAAGAGAAGTCAGTGGATACGGGGTGGGAACTGGGACAGTTACCAAGGGGAAAAACCCTCCTGGAACAAATGCTCTCACTACACAGGCTTAAACAAAATGTCACATTCAGCCCAGCAGTAAGGGAGCAAGCAGATCTGATTGCAATGAACTCAGTAGGTATGAGGGAACTTGAAAAAAAATATTTTACTAAAAAAAGTGTGAGTAAAATAATTAAATTTACTCAAGGGCTTAAAAATACAGGAGATGTTTCTGATAAAAGAAAGTGTAAGTGATTTTCAGAACGACACTGCTTGCTTCTCTGGCTCTGCTGTCTTATGGGCTGCAGAAAAATGCAGCAGATTTTTTTAATAGCAGTACTGAGACGCTGCATGGGAAGACACACAGGTACAAAGCTACTTTTTGTCCAACCTTGTCTGTACGTTAAGCAAGGTTAAAGTGGTTATTTAGTTTGCATATTTAGGAAATGATTGTGTCCTTATACAACTACAAATATTTCACTTATGTACAAGAAGACCTTTATTTTAACACCCAGAGAAAAATTCCTGTGGGAAAGTAATTCCACAGACTGTGGGATATCGTTAACTGGACCAAGCACAACTAAGAAGGCTTGTTTATTTCTTTAAGATGCTAAATTAGAGGGACATATATCACATAATATATATCATGTAATATAATTTGAAGAAAAAAGGGTAAACTCAACAAGAAGCTATACATTCCATACACATTTTTATTTTAGAAAGGCTCCCTAGGCTGAAGGAAAGCAAGGAAATAAAATTTAAGTCCAGCTGTACTCATTTACTTAAATACACACCTCATTTTGTAATTATAACTCATAATTACAGGTTTTAATATGGTATCTTTTCTATCATTCAAAGAATTATATATCAAATATTATGACCACATACTTCAATGTCATATAGCAAATATCACTTAAATTCTCTGCTTGCAAAAATGGAACAAAACAAAACTAGAACTACAAGAGCGAGACATACATACATGCATACACGCAGAGTACTTGAGATCTATCAAACAACATATGCTTTCTGAAAAAACCACATGCTTAACTTCCTTTGTTAAAATGTAATTGCTTTGTAGATGATATATTTGGGCAAAAAAAGGGGGGGAACTATGTAATTCTGATGGTTTATCCATGGACTTATGTGAATAAATGTAGAGCTGGCCCAATTTGCAGTCTGTTTTTTCTGGGGCCAGAAGGACCCACTTGATCACCCACCAAGTAGGGACGTGGCTATTTCCTAGCCCATGGAAGGTAAAAGGAGTGCTCTGGAGGGTCCTGCATGGTCAGTGGGGCAAGAAGATGATGTACAGGCATTGACTCAGCTGAGGATGTACAATTTTGCCCCAGAACAGCAGCAAGTGGACCTCCATGCAGCAAAGCCATTGCTTAGGATCAGGCTGGAGTTGAGAAGTTTCATGCGGCAGCAGCAGCAGCTTGAGCCTTGCAAAACCCCATGTGTCCTCTAGACCCCTTGGCAATTTTTGAGTGTAGAGAATAGGTGGTAACCCAGAGGTATGAACTGGACTCTGGAGTTTACCTGGGTTTTGGCTATGTATTAAATTCATGGACGAAATTTTGCCATGCTACATCGGTGCCATAGGAAGTATTGCTGTCATTCATTTGTCTATAGGAGGAGCTGGTGGTGTTAGGTGCAGTAATTACTGAAGTTTTATGTTGAATGTTTGTTCTTCCATGTTTTCTTATTTTCCTGTGTTTGGTTCTTTGGATTGCTCTCCCTCTCATGGCATGAATCAGCAAAGCATTTGAACACTAGCCCTGACTGAATTCACTGAGATTTAGCATTTGCTTGATGTCAGGAGCATCAGAACAGTTCAGTCTGACAGCAAGCTCTGAGCAATGCCTGTGTGACACTGTCAAAGAGGAGTCAATGCTTCCGTGGTGTGAATCACAGAATTTTATATTTCCACTTTCTGCCACACTGAGGACCACAAAGAACTTAATTCTGCAGTACTTTTATGATAGAGTTTATTGCCTGTCTTTTACAGAACCCATATTCACTGTTGCTGAACTAAATGTGTGTTTTCAAATGTACTTTGTTCAAAGAGTATGCCCATGAATAAAAAATCTTCTGGCTGTTTGCTACTGCATTCCAATACAGACTGTAAGCAAATAGACAAATTAAAGTGAATTGGAGCTTTCAGCCCCTTCTCCTGTGCAGCTATCCCTGGTGAATTTAACTGAATAAATGAATAAAACTCTTCTTTTAAATGAATGTTGGAAAAGAGAAAATTTTGAAAATAGTACCAGTGGCCAACAGTAGTCCTTCTCTATTCAGAAGTAGTCCCTAATGAACTCTGAGGCTATAAATGTGTCCTCTGTGTGTTTCAAAAAGGAATCCTTAAAACAATAAGGAATTCACACAATTCTATGAGTTCTAACCATAAATACACAGAAAGATACATGGGATGAGTTTTCATTTACTCTATTGCTCTTTTACATCCTTCCAAAATCTAATAGTGCTCGGGGAGCTTTCTGCGTCCATTATGTGTGGTGGTGTATAGACTTTCCTACTTCAATTGTTACAAAGGGCATTTAGTGTCATAATGAATAAAAAAAAATTAACTACATGACAGAGGCACACTGTGTTTCTGGATTGTAGGTGGTACGGCAGATCTTCAGTTATGACACCCAGCTAATTGCTGATGACAAACTGTGTATTCTAAAGCTGCTGTGCTTCCACAAAGGGACCTTTGTTTGGCCCTGTGGATGTCAGCAAGACCTAAGGCTGCTCTGCTGCCAGCACACTGCCATCCCTGAGCCCACATCTACAGCAAACACTAACACACTCTCACACAGAGTGAGAAGTCAGAAGACCTCACATCACGAATGCACAGAACTCTGAAGAGGAGAGTTGCTGGACACATTATTTGAAAAAAATAACACAAATCTGCCTGTGAAGCATTGCTCTAGAAGCAATTCCACAGCACGTAAATGTGCTGTGCTCTCCATAAACATCGTTGCATTGCCTGACTGCACTTAGGAGACTAAGCTTGTTTCTTTAAAGTCTCATTTCCAGATAGCATTGTCTTATCCTGAGTGGTATCAGAAATAACCAACATTTACAAAGGCAGGAGGCTGAAGAAGAACTTCTCACTAAAGAGTGTCATGCTGGATGTCTCTTGAGTGTGTATTTTCAAATGGTTTGACTTTCAGAAGGTTTGAGTGTATGTCGGCTTTTATACAATGGACTGCAGTGTACTCTGCTCTTTGAAAAACAGGACACACAGGTATGTGTGTGGGGATATATAGATATCTACACAGATGTACACACTTGGGAGTCTAATTTCATGCTTTCAGGTGCAAATATTTTGACTCATGTCTTTTGTATCCACATATCCCATGACATGTATCTACATAACACATATATGCTAAATAAACATACAGTGCTGCTAATAGCCCAAAGGTGTTATTTCCTGTATAATAGACACTCTTTGCCATGCTGAATAGAACACCTGCCCTAAACACCATGGTTACCTTGTATCTATGGTGCAGCAAATCTATCTTGCAAGGCTGAGGATGGGCACCACGCCATTCTAACAGATGGGTCTGACAGCCAGGAGACCATGTGTGTGCATCCAGTGTGCGTGAGATCGATGGGATCCTTTGCCAGGGAGATCTAAACAGCTGTCTGTTTTGGTTATACTTACTCCAAGGAGGAGGACATAGGCTTATGTTACATGAGATCTATGCAAGCATAGAGATTGGAGAGTGAGCATCACATGTATAAAGAAAAATCCATTTGAATTAGCTACATATCAAAGACATCCACCAAGAAAAGGTGAAGCAGCACTCCCCACCTCTCTGCCTCCTTTCAGGAAGACCAAGTAAAACTCGTCATGACAAGTTAATTTGTCTGAACACGTTGGCAGTAGTGCAGAAACCTGTTGCGCAGGCTTTCTTCCTGTCCCAGAGGCATGTAATATTGAGTAAAACAAAGGCCTACCTTCCAAATACTGTGCAGACACTGCTCTTCTAGAGGTATAAGAATCTGCTGAATAAAGGAACAAGTCCTTTCAATATAAAGAACATGAATTTCACTTATGTTTTTTAAAACACAATTTTAAACGCCCAGTGAACAATTAGATATTTGCATGAGTAGAAGTTAAAATACTGCTTTCAAAATTACCCCCTTATAGAATTTGCATCCTCAGATCAGACCTGTGTGTTACTACAGAGCTGAAGAGAAACACCATACAAGCTGCATTTATTCAGTGCTCTGAAGATTGAAACACAGTCAGTGTTGTTTTCTTCGTTTTCATGCATTCCACTCATATGCAGTCAGAAAAATCTACATAAAAATAAAGTCCACCATCTAAAAATAATTAAGTGGTACTTCAACTATTGTCTTGAACTATTTTTTAATTAAAATGCAGACAGTAATCGGAGATTTAGCACAGTATATGAAGTGTCCGGTGTTACTAGATTATGAAAAAAACATATTTCAATATAACATACACATTTTTAAAAAAACTTAGCTGCTCAGCAAGCCATTGGAAGAGTAAAAAGTAAAAATCACCTACAGGAGAAAAAAAAAATAGAGGGAAAGCATAATGTGAATAAAATACGTGAGAAAAGTGATAAAAGTCCTTCATATACATAAGCTTAAGTGCCAGGGAGCTTGGAAGCATGAAAGAAGTTTGTATAAGGTGTTGTTAGCAGTTTTTAAATGATTCATCAAGTTTTTAAATGATTCATCAAGTTTTCTTGTAAATGAAAAAAACAGACTCCTGTCCTTAGAGAGATTAAAGGAAATTTTGTAACCAGGTTGCTTAGGATGGGTGTATTACTCCACCCCACAGTGATCTCCCAAGATGGATGATACTTTCAAAGAAGCATCTTCCCACCATGACTGCATCAGCAATGAAATTCTTCAGCCCCCTCCTCCCCACATGACAAGGATTCATGCTTTTAGGACTGATATATTAATTCTTAATTACACTTAGGGAAAAAAAAAAAAAAAAAAGGTTAAATTCTAAACTAGCTGTAACCACCTTGTTGAAAATGGCAATTTATTACACTGGCAGCATGGGAAATCAAGGAGCATCAAGCCAGCTTCCTTCATGTTCCAGACTTTTAGGTAGCTTTTATTGTGTTTTGTTTATTGGTTTAACCCTTGACAACAGTGAAAAGAGGGATGTTTTAGGAACTTGCTCTATATTAAAGAACTCAGCCACAATGTGAACATGCGGCATCAACAGATTTGGACTTGTGCTTGGCCTGAGGGCGTAAGAAGAGGGCAAAGGTGATGTAGAGGAACTTTATGCCTTCTTATTTGGTGTACCAACATAGCCACCAAGAAGAGCCACCTGCTGCCTCAAGGGCTGTTCTGGCATCTGAACATAGCTGAGATGTTTATACATTGCAGTCAATCTTTGGATATTTTGCATCATTGCCTCCTGCATTGTGAGGTATGGAGCTGCCATGGAAGTCCTGAAGGCACACCTATTCCTTGTAGAGGAAATTTGCTTAGGAAGAGAGTTGATCCTTATGGAGTCACCCCACAGCTTCATCAGGGCAATGTGTGTGCTCATATCACCTGTTTTTAAGTACACCTTGTGAATGATAAAATGTACTTTGTAACTTTTTGGTACCTGAAAAACAGTCATTTTAGTTCTCAAAGTTTCTGAAAACATCTAAGTTTAGGAACATACTGTATTATTATTCAGATGATATCAATACGTTAATATCCTGCCTTCTGCCATCTCAGATATTTTTTGTTTGGTCTTTGGAGCCATTTTATTATAAACTCAATTCATCAAATAAAAAGTGATCCTCTCCATGTACTCTTCAAAATTCCTAGTGTTCTTCTAAAAGAAGGAAAAGCAGAATCTAAAAGGCATTGCATTTTAAAATACATTACATTATTATATATAGTGCCTTATTTGTAATTACAGAACATACTGTCTATCATAGACCTTGTAGATATATAAAAAATATTTGAAATGTTAATGTTTAACCACATATCATTCAAATTGTGAATTAGTTGTTACATAAGAGATGCAAATGAGGAGATATTTCCAATCAAAATAAATCACATATGCTAAATGATTGTACCATTTAGAGACTCAGATAAATTGTTTTTCTCTTGCACATGGATATATTCTACAGATTACAAAGCAGACATGTTAAGAACAAGCTAGCAGTGTAATACTTTAATGTTTGATTTAACCCTGTGTACCTAATTCCTAGAATACCTTGCCTTATTCAGTAAACTCTACTTTAAGGGGCTGCTTTTTAAAATGGGGGGGAGGGGGAGGATTTTTTTAAAATTTCACACTGAGTCCAGCACATTATTTCCAGGAAGAAGAACCTCATTAGTAATGGGCACTCTTGGACTTTCACAGGCATCAAGATACACTGATTTAAAGGATGGGCAAGTTGGCAAGCTGTGAAATAAAAAGTTACAAAAGTGCCTGGTAGAAAAATAGTTCTTTGCAAACTAGAGAGGGGTCTATAACATTATCTTTGCCTTCTATCCCCCTCCCAAAAAAGAAAGCTTGCAGCTCCTTGATGCTGTTGTCCACAATCATCTTTGTTTTAATGCTATGTATATCTGTAGTCAAATAAGCTCTTTCCTGTGGATAAATATTTTTAACAGGCTGCATATTGCACGAGTAATATTCTCTTTGCTAGACGAATTGTAGTGGAAGCCTCGAAATGGAACTAGTATTAGACCTTGGTTCTGGGTGCATAAACACCTTCCCTCTCTCCAGTCCCAGGGATATGCTCTGGAGACCTCTGCAAACCAGATTAGAACAATTCCTAGGATTGTTTGCTTCTTTTGGGAAATAAATTAGAATCTGCCTCCTGACCTGATCCTAAAACCCGCAGACTTTGAAGGAAATCTTTCTTATGTTTGCAAATCTGGGGTTTTTTTTTCCTTCTTCTCATTGTGCTGCTTAAAACTAAAGTTGAACAAAATACTTGAGGATAAGAGAAAAAAATGTCAGAAGCTGAAAGTTAGGGATGCTACATGCCAATCTCAGTAAAAACATTAAATATTATAATTGTCTAAATACATGAAAATAAGAATAGTTGGTGTGTGCATTTCATGTTTAACAGTTTCAAAAACCTTAATCTATTTTCTGGCCAATAATTGGTTCTTTTTTATATTCAAGGGATCTGTGAGAGCAGCTCTTCACTCTTCT
>VYZX01031130.1:6678-17579 GCA_013401335.1 Brachypteracias leptosomus | reverse complement strand
TTGCCCAGAGAGGTGGTGGAAGCCCCATCCCTTGAAATTTTTAAGGCCAGGCTGGATGAGGCTCTGAGTAACCTGATCTAGTGGGAGGTGTCCCTGCCCATAGCAGGGGGGTGGGAACGAGATGATCTTTAAGGTCCCTTTCAACCCTGACTATTCTATGACTCTCTATATATAAAGTAGGTATAGAAATTAAGCATGATTTCAATATCTTTAGTTTTTTAAAACTCCTAGTGCACAATTTATATAAATCCTAATTAAAATCTTGGCCTTAACACCACTGATATTTAGCAGCACCCTTAAAATACCTTTTGCATGAAGAACAGTATTTTTTCCCTTCCTGCATTTACCACCGCAATTGGTGCAAAAAAACTTGCAGGTGAACAAAAATGGAGACAAGCAAAGCAGGAGTTGAGGATGGCAAATATGGCTGTTCTCAGATGACAGGCTTCCAAAGTAGGCAGATTCACACAACTTTTCAATTTGCAACATTCTCCACACAGGTAATTCATACCTTGTTTGTTTGTTGCTGGTTTGGTTGTTGGGGTTTTTCCTTAGTTTCAAGCCTAAAATGATCAAGAAGAACCAGAGTAAGAAACTTAATTTCCTAATGTCAAGATATTAAATACCAGTGAACGAAATCCTTGTTTTATTACAAGGTGTTAAGTAACTTGGTCATAATGTCATTTTCCTATCTTTGTCTCTTTCTTTTCACTTACCCTTCAGCAACTACTGCATCCTGAACATCAGCGTGAACATAACTGTATTGCCGTAATCCTTTTGAATGCTGCAAAGGATAAGAGCATATCTGGCTGTTGAAGGTTTCTATGTAAGGGCCACCTCTGCTGCAGGTGAAGAACTTGAATTGCATCTATTTGGTCTCAATCACTTTCACAGCGTCGAGAGGCTCTTGTAGTGAGGGACATGGCTCAGAGCATCCATATGTTAGAGAAGAACAAACCCAGCATCTCCTGCAGTTAAGCAGATGGAGGGGACAAGGGAAGGGACAAACCTCAGTCATACAGCTTTCAAAATTGTTCAAATGAAGCTTGGCTTTTTAGCACTCACTGACAAATTGTACAGTATGCTGGATGAGCAACTAAGTGGAAATAGACAGTCAGTATCTTATTTTTCAACATTTGATGAACAGTTTTCCAAAGCTTTTTCCAGTGTCGCACAGCATATCAAAGTCTTAATTCAAATTCAGAAAACAAATGATCCTGAGCACTTCTTGCTCTTCAACCACTGAAAGCTCAAATTATGAAGATTCCAGGAGACTTATTTTTCTTTACTCATTGCATTAACTCTTTCCATTCACTTATCCCATTTTCTCATATTCTTATGCAGTTTTTTTCTGTGCTTATGTACAATATCCTATTCCCACTTCCAGGTCAACTCATTGCTTGCTGGCAAGCAGCAGCATTTGTCCCAGTCATGGTTTTTTGCTAGGTGGAAGGTGCTAGGCCAGCTAGAAAGGAATTCACGTTACAGCCACTTCTGCCAGTGAGGTACTAATTTGGAACTCTTTCCTGTGCCCACTGCCTGAAAGAAAAACATTTAAAAAAAATCTCTTCAGTCTCTTCTCTGTAAGAGAAATTAGGGCAGGGGTAGTTTCACAAAAGCTTTTTCATCAAGCTATACAACTTCAGAGAGCCTGTGGTTGGCTTCCACATCACCTGACAGCAATAAACTAACAGTCACATTTCTCTTCAAGTTATCTTTGCTTTTAACACTTACTGAATATTCAGGAGCTTAATTCCTGAAGCTGTACTTCTGCATGTCAAGTGTGCTAATAAGCAATGTTTCTGACCATTTACCACAAGCATTTGAGATGCGTTTTATCAATTTACACAACTGATGAATTGCCTACCCTGCCACTCTCTTTGCAACCTTATCTGCACACGAGGGGCACGGCTGTGCTAGGGAGCACCTTAACCCAGCATCCAATTGCACTTTCCATCTTGAGCTGTTTTCTTATTTTGTCTTAATTGGACTGTTCCGTAACAGAAAATATTTTGAAGTGTCCCTGTGATCACTGAAGAAAAAAACAGCAACAACACAGATAGCAACGCAAGGGATTTTTTCGATGCCTTTTAAAGGCACCTTCCTGAGATATCTGCGGATCCTCTTGGGTCAACATGGCTTCACCAAGGGGAAGTCGTGCTTGACCAACCTCATAGCCTTTTATGAGGATATAACGAGGTGGATGGATGATGGCAGAGCAGTGGATGTGGTCTACCTTGACTTCAGTAAAGCCTTTGACAAGGTCTCCCACAGCATCCTCACAGCTAAACTGAGGAAGTGTGGACTGGACGAAAGGGTAGTGAGGTGGACTACAAACTGGCTGAAGGAAAGGAGCCAGAGAGTCGTGGTCAATGGGGCAGAGTCCAGTTGGAGGCCTGTAACTAGTGGAGTGCCCCAAGGGTCAGTACTGGGGCCAGTATTATTCAATATATTCATCAATGACTTAGATGAGGGAGTTGAGTGTACTATCAGCAAATTTGCTGATGACACCAAGCTGGGAGGAGTGGCTGACACACCAGAGGGCTGTGCTGCCATCCAGAGATACCTGGACAGGCTGGAGAGTTGGGTGGGGAAAAATTTAATGAAATATAACAAGGGCAAGTGCAGAGTCCTGCATCTGGGCAGGAACAACCCCAGGTTCCAGTATAAATTGGGGAATGACCTATTAGAGAGCAGTGTNGGGGGATTGGACTAGATGATCTTTTGAGGTCCCTTCCAATCCCTGACATTCTGTGATTCTGTGATTCCTTCGGGCTCTGAGTGTCCCTCCGGGCAGAGGAGCTGTTACCGCGCACGGCCCCGCAGATCCCCCAGCCTCCCGGAGCGGATCCGTCAAGCCCCCCAGCTCCGCCGCAGCACTCCGGCCAGCGGGGCTGCCCTGCACCAGCTCCAGGCGAGGGCGAAAGTCCGTCCGAAGCGGCTCCAAGGAACGCAGCCCGCTAACACCCGCGGGCCGCACCTCTCGCAGCCGCCGGGCCACGCCACGGGGGCGCCGCCCGCCCCCGCCCGGCGGACTCCCCGGCGGCCGCGGCCCCACCAATGGGGAGCGGGTTCGGCGGAGCGCTGACGTCCCACCGCGCCCCGCCCCGCCCGGTGCAGGACGCAGCTGGAGACTTCCGAGCTCCCCCCTGCTCCTCCCGGCTCCACCGCCCTTGTTCTTCGGGCGGGGACTCGTTTCCTTTCCCGGCTCCCCCTTCCTACCCGCCTCCTCCTCCTCTTCCCAGTCAAGATGGAGGACGGCGGTTGCTGCGGCCACCGGCAGCACGGCAGCTAGCGCAGCTGCCGCTCCTCCGGCTCGCTCCTCGCTCCCTCAGAAAAAAAAAAAAAGAGAAAGAGAAAAAGGCTGGGAACGCTCCTTCTTTCTCCGCCCACCGGCTGCTGCCTGCGCGGACCGCTGGCCCTTCCCATGCTGTCGTTGTCGTCGCCCTCCTCCTCCTCCTCCTCCTCCCGCGATTGTCTGCGCTCCGGCTGCCGCCCGCCCGCCCGCCCCGGCTCCCTGCATGCACACGCTGCCTCCTAGGTGGTTGCGGGGGGTGGGCGCTCCCGGAGCTGCCATTCCGCACATACCTTCATGTCCCTGGCGCTCGCCGCGGCCGCCTGCCGCCGCTCCGCATCGCTCGTCCACTCCGGCTGCCGCCCTGACGGCCGCTCCCGCCCGGAGGTGAAGCCGGGACTCGTGGAGGGGGTGGGCTCGGCGGTGGGTCTCGCCCGGAGTAGTCGCCGCCTCAAGCAGTAGCCATGAGCAGCGCTGCGACCTCCACCTCCGCCGCCACCACGGCCAGCAGTGGTGCGGGGGAAGGGGCTGAGGAGGCGGCCAAGGAGTCGGCGGACATCGCGGCGTTCTTCCGATCCGGTGAGTGTAGCCCCATCCGGCGGGGCGAGGAGCGGGAGGAGGGAAGGGGCAGCGGCGAGGTGACGGCGAAAGGCAGAGGGAAGGGGCATCTTCCCCACCGGAGCCGGGAGAGGGGTCGAGGGCAGACGGCTTTGTCAGGTGGCCTCGAGGAAGGCTCGTCCTCCCCTCGCCGCTGGGGCCGCCTCGCCAGTGCCCGTCCGAACGAGGCGCGGCCGCGCTTCCTCGGGTAGCGGCGGAGCGGGGCCCGGCCCGCGCAGGGCGGCCTGCCCGCGCGGCAGCGGGAAGAAAGCCGAGCCCCATATTCCGTGACGGGGGTAGGGAGGCTTCGTCTGGGCCCAGCAACTTGGGAGCGCGGCTGCGGGCGGGACGCCACCCTCGCCGGCAGAAAGGAGGCGTGAAAACGGGGGCGGCGGCGGCGGGGCCCGGCCCGGGTCCTGCCCCGAGGCGGTATCGCCGGTGACAGGTGCGACTCTCCCTCCGATGCCGGCCCGATAACGGGCGTGTTACCGGGGTCGGGCGGTGTCACCTAGTGCCGGGCAGACCCGATCTCCCGCAGAATGTCCCGCCGGAGGCTGCATGGCGGCACGCGGGCGGAGCAGCGGCCGCGGGTCCGGGCAGCTCTCGGTGCCGGAGGAGCGGAGAGACTGAGCGGGGGCGGGGGAGCGGGCAGCGCCGGCCGGGCCCCGGGAGGCAGACGGTCAGCGATGACACCGCTATAAAAGGCAACGCGGCTCCGGTCGCGCTCCGCCGGGGCCCTGCTGCTGGGTGGCGGCTGGAGCAGCGGTGGGAGAGGGCGACACGGAGAGCGGGCATGAACAGGAAGGGAAAGAAAAAGACAAATAGCGGAGCCCACGTTCAGGGATGTCCCTGTCTCGGCTGAGGCGGGGCAGCAGCGCGGCCGGGCAGCAGCGGCTCTCGCACGCTGCCGGGCTGGGAAACCAGGCTCGGTGCGGAGGCTCGGGAGGGGAAGGGGGGGAGCGTGTTGACAGGCTGCCGGGATAAAAAAAAATGGAGGCCGCCTTCTCACTCAGTGTTTACTCTCGACAAGCAACCGGGCGGGGAGGGCGGCTGCCCCGCCACCGAGACGTCGTCCCCTGGCGAATGGCGGCCGGGACGGAGGGGAGAGCAGGGCAGGGCTGCCTGGGCCGCAGGAACCGCTGGCGGCGGGGACGGAGTCTGGGCGGCGGCGGCTGAGCCTCCCTCCGGTGCCGGCTGCTCTCCCCCGAGCGGCGGCTGCTCCTCCCTCCCTCCCCTCCCGCCCCCAATCCCTCTCCGCTCTCCCGGGCACCCCTGGCCATCGCTCCCGGGCGGGGCGGCAGGGCTGGGCACCGGCTCCCTTTGGATGCCTAAAAAGGAGAGGCGAGCAAGGAAAATGCAAACTCACCGCTGGAAAGATGAGGGGAATTGCCGATTTCGTGTGTAAAAAATAATAATGATGTCAGTAGTAGTAATAATAATAATCGCCATGTTAATTGGGTTTTTGAGGAAAGTCCATGAGGGAGGTGGGGAACGGTGTAATCAATGCTGCTGGCGATTGGTTCTTGCTGTTGAACGTGTTTGATTTAATGAGGGTGAAGGAGGAGGTGTGATTTGCAGCAGGCATCCCTGAAGCAGGGTTCAGGGCTGCATTTGCTTGGATTTGCTTGGATTTGCTTGGACAGACAGTTGGAACAAGGGGCTGCATCCCCTCGAAGGACCTGATGCTTCCTTGGCAACCTGTTTCACATGACAGCAATGAGTATGAAACTCCTTCTTGAGTTGGGATGCTGGCCTTGGTGGATTTTGTCATGCAAGAAGGACAGAGCTTTGTTGATCTCAGGAAAAAAAATCTATTGAAAGCAAAATGATGGATTACAACAGTAGACTTACAGTCTGCGTAGTGTAGTTACAAATGGGTGCATGTGTAGTAATCTTACAGTTTTGGAAGACGCTGCCAGCTGTATTAATAGTTGGCTTCCATGTTGATGTGTAGGTAGAGGGATGACGCAGAGTTGATATGCTCATAAGTGGTGCAGTGATGACTTCTGATAATGGGGAAGTTGCACTGAGATTAATTCTGCAGCAACCAAAAATCTTAAAGAAGTAGAAGGACATGTCAAATGTTTATCGGAACAACCTTAGAGCATATCTAACAACTGGCATTCTCATTTCTATATTTGCATGTGAAGGTTATCTGGTTCAGCCTGGGCTGTGAGATACACTGGAAGATGTTCTGACGTTTCTCGTGGGTGTTTGGTATTGGGAGGAGCTCTTCAAACTCCACCTTGGTGCATGATCCACTCTTTTGTAAGAAAGAGTCTATTAAGAGATCTCCGGTGCTTCCTTTTGTTTGAACAGGAGGCAGTTTTTTTCAGTGAAACACAATGGACACAGTGATCAATGAACAAGCACAAAACTTTTTTGTCTGCTCCCACATAAAACATACTTTTCTCTTTATAATGCTTACAATGACAAATGCTTCCTTTTTCCTGCCACTTGCAGAGAATGTCAGCAAAGCTGTAGCTGTTACTTAAAAGAGAAACTGAGTAAAAAAGTTACAATGTTTTCCAGAAGGAGGAGAAAACACAACAAAAAACCTGCCTAAACAATCAGTTCTAATCTTAGGTTAGTTAAATTGGTCAGTTGAGCTGCCAGTGGGGTTACTGGCTTTCCTCCTGTCCTTTTGGAAGTCTAAGCCTGAAGTAGAATTAAAGTAGCCTGAAGAATGGAGTTTCATTATTTGGAAGATGTTTGGTGGGAATATTGAACAGCAGCTGGATTCACATCACTTGAAATGTGTATGTTTCCAGTTTTCACTTTGGTTATATAAATGTAAACTCATTCTCAGTTGTTGTGGAATTAAGTTGCAATTGAAATATGAAGAAAGAAGCTGAACAGGAAGTGAGGTAGTAGTACAAAACCATAAAGATCGTGTGTCTTGAACTTAAATAAGGAATCCCTTTACTGGAATTGGAAGAAGTTGAGGCAGCTTACTTTCTGCTATCTATTTGGTATCTAAATGTCATTATTGAAGTTTGAAAGACAAGAACACCTTGTTAGGTCTGTCACCTTCTTTGTGGCAGGATTAAGAGTAAAACTGATAAGAAGCAGAGTTGAGTGCCAAGAAAAGTGATTACATTTTGATGGAGAAAACACAGTGGTTGTGGGAAGTGCCTTTCTGGCCTATATATAAATTGGAGATGAGAGATGACTGTGTAAACTGATAGAAGGGATATGTTTTGAGCTGAAGATATATAGACAAGCATCCATTTTTTTTTCTTATTAAAAAGTGCACTGGTGTGACTTGAAAGGACTAATAAAATATCTTAGAGTTATGAAAAAACAGACTTACTGTATGAAAACTCAGTGGCACAGAGTGCAAGCAGCTGGGCAGAGGGATGTTCATGCATGTGTTAAGAATACTAGATCTATTCTGTAAGAAAAGATATTAAGATAAAACTTCTCAAAACGTATTCTAAGTTTCAGCTTAATCCTGTGGATTCAGAAGGGCTGAAAATGGCTAATGTGAGCAAAGTTGAATTTGAAGGACTGCCATAAAGTCATGGCTTACAGGGCAGTCACCGTACAGAGATTTTGTTTTATTTTTCTGTTGTTGTTGTTGCTTAAGTCTTTATCGTTTCAGCTTTGGGAAGGGAGCTCTCAGCTGACAACTTTAGGATGCAGGAAATGAGAGTTGTCTGTTAAGTTTAAATCATGTCCTCCAAACCAAAGAATTTTTCACCAGTTGAAGTTAATGAATTTTGGGGTTTGAGCATAAAGAATAAAATTATTTTTCATATAAGTAAAAGAGTTATTGATTGTATATTTTATAGTTAAGGAAAGCATTCCTGGGATGATGGCGAAATCTGTGAATACCAAAGGATGCAAAGGAAGAGGCTTGTAAGTTCTTCAGTCATCTCCTGGCTAGATATTATAGCAAGTGCCTGTATAAATGACTTTGATAAGTCTTAGTGGAAAAAAAAAAACACCCCAAGTTATCAACTGATAACAGTTTGGTGATGAAAGTGGATGTAGTTATTTCCTGTAAAATATATTTTGTGTGAGTGACTTCTGCAAACTGTGCAGTAACTTTTTTCATGTATGGACAAGTGGTGCAGATTTCAAAGCCATTGAGGAGATTCACGTTGTTACCATCTGTTTACGAGAACACTTGCCACATTTCCAAAAGGAGCACGTTTACATACTGAGCAAGGGGCAGGGACCTTTCGGAGAGACAGGAATGTTTGAAAAACAAAGGAAAATCAGAGGGCCTAGAATTCTTGTCACTAGAGTGAATAAGCAAGCTTTTCCAGGTCAAATCTAAGTATAACTGTTAATTGTACTTGATCTAGGAAGGCAAAAAGGTGGAGGATTTTCCATCTAAAATGAATCTACACAGGTGGCAGCAGTCCTTTCCTGGGAGGAATAAGGCTATAGGATGAAAGTGGAGAGAATTGTCTGGAGGAGAAGGGTGTCCCGAGTAGAGAGCTCAGTGTGTACCTCTCCTGAGGTTGAGTCAGAGAACAGGCTGGTAGCCAGAATAGCTTCGAATAGCATTTCGTTCTCACATTGTGCACTTACTCTTTCCTGCTTGTCTATGTGCTTTTTAATGTAAGCGTAATGACAAGAGAATGTCAAACTTTGCTTTGAGATACATGTAGGTGCCAAAATGTCCATGTGAGTATTTTAGGAATATGAGATGCTGTAATCTATTGTGATTGTGGGCATGTAGTTGAAGACTTTGGCAAGTATCGGTGACTTGAGACTCGGATCATTCTGTGTTCAACCAAATCTGCCTGTAGCAGCCTAGGCTGCTGATGGGTTGAGTAGCAGAGTCCATATAGGAAGTATTAATGAGTATCATGAAAACAGGATTGATTTTTTTTTTTTTTTTTTCCTCGTGAATGATGATTTTGTGGTTTGCCTAGTTTTCATGGACATCACTTAACAAATAATGCTGTAAAGATAAAAACCCAAGATATTTATTCAAAATTTTGCTATTTCAAGTTTACAGGGAGGACCTGTGTTTTACTACTTCCTAATCATGTTGTTTTACATACTGTTGCCTTGTTTGCTTTACATTAGTGTCCTATGTGATAGTGACTGGGAAAGTTGGCTTCCTCCAGTAGATGACATTACAGATGATGCTGTGGTAGAGAAAGTCTCCTAGGAAGAGTGGAAGAAAAGGGAGAGGGAGGTGAAAGATTACATGGAAAAGAAAAAGCAAGCATACTATTAAAAGGCAGCATTTTCTTTTCATTAATACTACTAATAAAAAACATGCTGGCCTTTAGATTAAGAGCAAAATAGCTTTCATATTAGGCATGAAACGTGAAAAACAAGCTCAATTTTCAGCTTTAATCCACGAAGCAGAACACAATGTATAAGGTTGAGATAGTACCTTTCTGAGAATGTTCATCTGTGTCCTGCTGATATGTAGTAGCTAACTTACAGAGGAGGTGTTCAGAACTGCAGTTGTGTGGCTTACTTGGTATGGCAGTTGGAGTAGCTATGGAGTAGTGACAGATGTCTGACAAAAATCATCTAATAGTGAAGCTGAAAGTGAAGTGTATTCTGAAAGTATTGATTCTTGGCCCTGTGGGTGTCAGGAGCTGAGGTGTGTTTGGGGGATTTAAGAAGGGGTGAGCATGCAGAGAATGTAAACTATGAAAGAAGTAGTCCATTCTTTCATGCAGCTTAGAGTGACAACATCATTGGTATTAAAAAAACCCCAAAACAATGAAACTACAAACCCACAACAAGAAAACTTAAGATGTTGTGTTGGCTTCTCAAGAATCTGTTACTTTGACCTTTTGAGTTGCTTTAGTTGCAGAAGGTTGCAGCAGTATTACTGTCATTAGTACTGGTTGACTCGGGCTGAAAAAAGTGGGTCCTCTTCGTGGAAGCTTTGAGTTCAGTTCCAGCAGCATCCTTTTTAATAAGATGGGGGAGAAATGCTGATTTGAAAAATACCATAGAGAAATGCCACAACTTGATAGTTGCTGATATGCAGTATGCAGAACAAAATTAACTACAGAAACAATGAAGTTACAATGGAGAAGTTACTCTGGGAATAACGTTGGATTGATGTTTCCTGGAACAGTGAGGAGAGGACAGAGCGCTTCAGTGTGAAATGCAGCAGCTGTTGTGCAACTTGGCTTGGTGTGTAACAGACGAACTTCTCTGGGGATAGTGAAGGGTAGAGACAGTTAGTGGTTAGAGTGTATTTGAAAGAGTCAGAGGTAGAAGTCATGAATATTTCTAAGGGGACAGAGAATTGCTTGTAACATCTGTGATAGCTGACAATTGATAAACTAAATGCACATTTGGAGTGGAAGGTATGGGAGAGGAAAGCTACGGCCATTCTTGAGTATGTTTGAGCTGGCATGGGGTGCTGATGTGCTCATAAAGATGCTGACAGAAATATGAAGAGGCTTGAAGCAGCTGAGGCTTTCATTAATTGCAGATCTTGGTCACAGTGTAGGCAAGGTGAGTAGTAGATGTTTCTTAAAGAACTGGTTTCTTTCCAATTGTTCCACAGCAACTTGGCAGAAACAGGTATGAAATTTTAACCTGAAAGATGAGATTTCCAAAAGCTCTTCCATGTAAAATGACCATCTAGGTAAATAAAATCTGAACAAAGACTAGAAGGACTTTCCTTACCCCGATATAATGAGAAAATGTTAATGTTGCCCTAGTCTTTTCCAGTAAAAAAAAAAAAAAGTCTAGTGTCAACAAATGGACCTATGTAGATGCAGACAATTAGGTCAGTTTATTAATATGGTGAAATTGCACTGTGATTTTGGTGTGCAGCCTGAAGAAGGAGATGAGATCACTGAAATAGCTGTTTGTGGTCAATAAAAATATAAAAATAGGAAAGACACATTGAAACTTTGGAAATGCACTAGTGGTTGAGGGATATACTTTTAAAAGTGGGTGATGATTTTAATGAGAACAAAGGAAACAAGTTTTTCTGCTTGATGTTGTTGAGAACCAAGTCTAATTTTTTTGGGGAAAAAAAAAAAAAGGCTACTGGATAAAATAAAAA
>VYZX01031129.1:65336-86311 GCA_013401335.1 Brachypteracias leptosomus | reverse complement strand
CAACCAGGAACCGAGCAGTTTGTAAGTTACTAAGAAGCTAATCAGTTTGAAGAGAGTTCCTGTTGGGGCCAGAGGAGTTTCCTGCTGGGGGCAGCTTGCTGATCTCTCTCTCTCAGTGGTGTGTTCCCCTTTGGCTGATTTGAGATGGAGAAGAGCAAACAGATAAGGGAAAAAAGAACAAAAGATGAAGTTATGCTGAGGGAACGTTGCTGAATTTGATGTTGGCCTGAGAAAGAAGAGAGCTAGCAGCACATCCTGTCACTACAAGCACTTGTAAAAAGTCCTTTCCCAGCTTTCTGCCTGATCAGTATGTAGATTGCGTGTTCATTATTTTTTTTTGTTTCCAGCAGCCTAATTAATATAGCACAAGATTAAGTTCCTTGAGATTTACATAATTACGCTTCACATTGCACATGCAAAGAACTGTGGAATTGGGCTGTTGCATCACTGACGCTTACATTGTCATCTTCAGAGAACAGATGTATTTTGATTATGGTTGAAAAGGCTAACAACTTGGTATGACTGAAAAGTATGAGGTGTATTTTTAATACGTGTGAACATTTGCATGAATGATAATATTCACCAAATACAAGATTAAAAAAACCCAGTCTTTAGATTGTAGTAACTAGTGTTCTGTTACAGACAGTAAATAAAGTGAATATTTTTTTTTTTAAAAAAGCTTTTCTGACAGCTTCAACTAACTTTCAAAATATTTTTCAAAATTCAAATCTGCAAATATCAATAATATGTCAATTATGCTGGGTGTTTTCAGTAGTAAGAGGTTTCATACAAAAACTGGAACAGGTTGAAACTTTGCAATTGTGACATCTGTTTGAGATGAATTTTAATGATCATGTTTGTTCCTGTCAGTTTCTGGGGAGATCCTGAGCAAGATTAGGTGGATTGAACATGCTTTTTCCCATACAGAAAAAGGATAGGATAGGAAATTTCAACCATGCTCCTTAAATCCTCTATTTCTGCCACTACCCATGCCTTTTTTTTTCTTGCTAAAGAAGACAAAAGTGACTTGCATAAAATATTTTCTTTGAAGCAGGATTGATCAGAGCAGAAGTTGTTATTAATGCCCTTCAAGCTGTAAAAGTGTCGTTACACAGTAGAAGAAAAAAAAATGCATGTTTAAGTTTCTAAAGTTAGGTAGTGAGATGTGTCTAATCAACAGAAATATGTTTGCTCCTGCAAGGGTCTGTTGTTGATGTAAGGTGGCAGATAGCATGTTTATTAGGTGATAGCTAATTATGGAGTGCTAAATAGCTGTTGCATATTTAGGGATTGTAGATATATTCCTGCCTAAATACATGCTTCCTAATTTTTTCTGAATTCATGTGGGCAGGAGATGGTTTCCACACTCCAGATCTCCTGAGGATACTTTTAGAACATCATTATGCTTTTTTTTGTGTTGAATTTTTTTTTGTGCAGACTACTATATTTTGCAATATGCAGTGCTAAACAATCTGTAGTGTCATGGATTTGATAGTGATGGTAAAGAAATATTTTGTTTCACTGCTTTTCTAAAAGTGTTTTTGTTTTTTGGATTAGGTTTTTTGGGTTAGTTTGGGATATTTTTTTTGTTATGTCTTACTCTTACCTGTCATTCTTGAAGAAGACTGGATGAGCTGGTAGAGGGTGCTCAAGAAATTGGAAGAGGAAATCCAACTTGTTTGCTTTACAGGTCAAACCTGCTTGAGAGCTCTAGTTCTTGTCTGTCCTTTCTACTTAATGTTTCTATACTCATATCAAAAAAGTACAATGCAAAATGCAGATTTCTGTGCCAAACAGCTTGAGAAAATCAGACTAACAATCAGGTGTTTTGGACAGCTTGGGCGTTCTGTTTTACCACAACTATCTCTCACAGTTATTCGGTTTGTCTCACAAGACTTATCTTGCTACTTTTTATTTTCAGCTGCATATTCTTCATGATATGGTCATGTAAATTAAAACATCCAACAGAAATCTTGGTAATAAAGTATATATTTGTCCTGATTTCATCCAGTCAAGTGGGAGCTCTGTAGCTGTTCCATAGACCACAAACTGTCAGTTATACAGCCCAAGGGATACTTAAGGTATATGATGGGCAGCTTTGCAAGCTGTGAAAGTAGTGGGTAGGTGAGATGAAATAATAACTTGAGGCGCAGACCATCTGTTTACATGTATTGGAGTAGTCAGTGATGTGGTTCTCCATCACAGCAAGTCTGTGTTAACAAACAGGCTGTTAGGCAGAGTTTTACAGGTATTTATCAATACATCCATCACTGGTAGTGAAGTACTGGCACCTGCAAGACCATACTTGGATTGATAGAAAATTTCAACATATCTCTTGGGCAAGAAAGGGACTATATCCACTCATGTGAGGACCCAAATCATACCAAGGCTACAGCAGCCTCTCACACATCTGTGATCTCTGAGGTTCCCAGTCTTGCGTGTTCCTTCTTAATTTCCAATGTCAAATTGATAACAGATTATTTGGCATGAAAAGAGTATTGGCTGTCAAATAGCAGTTGCTGTTTTCCACTGAGATTAATGGCAGACATAACTTTTGTCTGGCTTACCAAGTACAGAGGAGCTTTTATAAGTAAGCTTTTATTATATATTTTATAATGATCTCACATATTGATGATCATTCCAGGTTTGAAGCTTGGAGGTGGACCCAGCTGTAGTAGCAGATAGGAACTAGTAATTCTGATGGTCAGCCTTCCTCAAAATCTGCCATGTTACGCTAACATAAAGGACTTAAAAATCCATCTTTTCCATATTTATGCTTTAATTCAGCAAGAACATTAAACTACCCTGTATGCAGACCAGGTAGAAAAAGTGATTTTCCTAACTTTATATACAGTGTGTTTCAGGAAAGTAAGACTTTAGAATGCCAGAATGTAAATCAGAAGTAATAAAGTACCTGTGCTAGTTTTGTGCCATCTACAGATTGTATATAGGGTTACATCATTTCCCATTTTTCTCTTTGTGCCTGCCCTGGAAGCAATTTGCTGGAAATTGGGGGCTCTTCCAGATTTCCATTATGCCCATCTGTTGCCAAGACCTCCTAGTGCTTTTTCACACAACAAAAATTTGAGAGAGAGATGATGTGATGCATTTGAGGTTACCAAGCCTGGCACAGTTCAAGCAGTGTGTTGTGAGACTTGCTGCTAAAACCAGAACAATGCACTTTGTGGCATATGTTCATTCCGTACAGTAAATTCAGTAAGCTGTTCAGAATTGCCTGAGTGTTGGTGGCTCAAATACTTGTCTTGAAAGACCAAATTATAGCCCTGTATTTGCATATATTTGTAATCATGTCTGTGAATGAAATGTGCATGTAAAGGAGAAGATGAGTTGCAAATTTAAAAATTGTGATGTTAAAAGTGAATTTTTTTCTAATGTTCTGATGGTGGGCTAGCCATTTAAGCCTCAGTTTGGATGTAGCCAAAATCTGTATTTCCTTATTCCTAAGGGTTCTCTTTCATTCAAATGAAAACAGTATTTTCTGTACAGTTGGTATGTAGGTAAATGTAGCTCTGTTGGGGGACAGGATGGTCAGTAGTGGTGTAAAATTAGAGTTCTGGGTGTGAAAAAATGCTAGAAACTCAGAGCAAAACAAAAGGCTTATGAAAGCATCAGAATTGCCCAGGATTAAGGGATTAGTAAAGTAACTGTCTTGACATATATTCTATGTAGGGAAAAGTAAAAACCTACAAAAAGTAGTTGAGGAGCTAGCAATTAAGGTTGCTTAAACTTTTCCTTTTAATAGGAGGCTATACTTAGGAATCAAATTTATTTCTTTTTTCCTAGTTGGGTAGCAGTAGCTGTTTCTGAAAATGGATTGTTAAAGTATTACCTCAGAGCTATTCTTTGATAGATGTGCAAAGCAGTATCTACAAGGGCTTGCTGCTTCAACCAATACACTAAACTTAGATTTTTAATGAGACTCATGTCGCCAAAACCTACTCACCTTGTCATGCTTTTTCTTAAAGGGCACATTTAAATAAACCTTATGGTTGTTACATTGTAGGCCCTTTTCAGATGTTGCTGCTTTTCAGTAGAACTAGTGAACTTCATGAAGTAGGAAATGCACTGTTAGAAGCTGTTGCAAACAAAGAATTTCAAACTCTTTCTAGCAGGATGACAAGCAGCAGTTTCTTCTTCACATTTTTTAGGGGGGGAAGTAAAAAACTTTGGTGATTTGAAGTTCAAAAATGGGTTGTACTTCCATTTATTCCTGCAGTTTGCTTTGTTTTCTTTTTTCAATAAGAATTCTCTATCTGCCAAGAAGACTATAAATATGTTAAGCATTAATCTTGACTTAGTGTTTTAAAATACTCTGATGCAGCCTGGCAAGAAGATGTAGCAGCATCCTTTAACATTTAATGTTGGGGTTTGGGTTTTTTTCCTTTTTATGACAAAGGTGGTGGAAGCTTTGAAAAAGGGCTCTTTCTTGCTTGAAGTAACAGCAGTAGCCAGTGCTCAAGTACTACAAAAAAAACAACCTTCACTGCCATTATGTGAGTAACACTAAATGAGTTGGTTTGATTCCTTTCAAATGATCTTTGTCCTGATATTTAGTTTAACTGTGCCTGCATCTTGTTGCACAAGTTTTCCTTCTTGTACCTCTGCTCCTTTGCCACTAGTTGTGATAGGTGATTCTCGTTCTTTCAGGCCCAGGCTGCAAGCTACAAATGAGATTACCTATCTCTATGGCCTGTTTATAGACAGTACACTTAAATCTGGACACAATTTTTAGAAAGCCAACAAACTAAAGAAAATAAAAATCACCACCATTTCAGGATTTAGGACAACAAACCAGACTTTACCTTGGAAGTAACTCATCAGCTTTGATGTGTGATCCCTGATAGACATAAGGCTGGTGGTTTTACGTATTTATGGATCCACATTATCTGGCTAATATTAGCCGTTCTTTGCCCTTAGAGATGTTACCGCTGTCTATTCTGGGCAAAATGCTATATATTTTTTTTTTGGTCATCTCTCATTTTTCTTAAAACTAGGTCAGTGTTCAACTGTCTATAGCTTTTCAGTATCTTTGGTCACAACAATTGGCAATAATCCATACTGTGTTAACCAGTGGTCAAAAAGAATGCCTTTGACCTGTAGTTACCTTTTTATTTTTTCAAGGCAGAACACTGTTTTCAAACAGTCCAACACACAGTAATTTCACCTTTTGATCAGGTCACCCATACAGTATTTTTAAAATAATCATGGAACTGCTGTTTAATAATTTCTAGGGCTTAGGAAGTTTACATGGAATCACAGAATGGTAGGGGTTGGAAGGGACCTCTGAGAATTACCTAGTCCAACCACCCTGCAGGTTCATCTAGGGCAGGTTGCACAGGAACACATCCAGGAAGATTTTGAAAGTCTCCAGAGAAGGAGACTCCACAATCTCTCTGGGCAGCCTGTTTCAGTGCTCCATCACCCTCAAAGAAGTTTTTCCTTATGTTTAGGTGGAAATCTTATACAAGATGAGAGAAAAAAAATAAACAAAATAAAGTTCATTTGTAATGTCTTTTTTGCATGCTGTGTTTCTTTGGTCAGGAATCTCATGAAGATTCAGTGATATTGGAGCAATTGGCAGAGTTATGGAAAAAAAAATGACCTTTTCATGAACTTCTTTGAAGAACGCAAATGAGCAAAGTGTGAGTTTCAATGGTAAGTTTAACTTTTGGTTATAAATAATGCCCTTCTTTACCTGTTCTTGAACCTTTAAACCTAAAACCCGTGAATAACACACCGTCTGCCTTACTGATAACTTAGTATTTCTATGTCAGTATGTTAAGTTGTTCAGGGTTCTAGAAAACTTAATCTTCATGGTTCTCCAGTTTGCACCATTCACGCGAACTGAGTAGCCGTCTGCTAAAAACTACACCACAATAGATCATCAGTTGTCTTTTTTTACTAAAACGTGAAAGTGGCAGTGCATCCAGCTTGTGTGAGGGCATTTTATGGGTGAGACTTTAATGAGAGTATTTCTTTTAAACAGTCAATTGTGTAAGATGGATGAGAGTTGAGGAAAGCTTTCTATCTTACTGATTTTTAAATCTGTGGTGTCATTAACTTCTAATATATTGGGTGTCTTAATTTGACTTTATATATTAAGTTTAATTTTCAGTCAATAAAATTACTCAAGTTTCTGTCCATATATTTCAGCTTTTGTCCATGAAAACTCCCAGAGAAGATGGCTGATGTAAGCCTGAAGGAAGCAGCACTAATAGTTGGTGTGGTGACAGCCTGCTACTGGAACAGTCTCTTTTGTGGCTTTGTTTTTGATGACGTTTCAGCAATTTTGGACAATAAAGATTTGCATCCTTCAACTCCATTAAAAAATCTGTTTCAGAATGACTTCTGGGGCACCCCAATGTCTGAGGTAAACTGTTTGTGAAACACTTTGAGGCATTTAGGAAATGGAAAAAAGACTTGCAGAGACTTCTTTTCCCTAATGTGGCTTTAATAGAATAGTTTTTCTGTGAAATTTGGTGGTGTTAGTGTTTTGTACTATAAGATCAGGAACAGATGTCACTTATATTCTTTCCCTTTGTTCAATATGAAAATGAAGTCATATATCGTAAGAAGAAAATTAAACCAATAAGAAAATGAAGTCTCATGCTTCAAGAGACTGTGTGTTATCTAATTCTGATATCAAAATTAGACAACTCTGACCATTTTCCCTTCTCCTTCCACAAAAGCTAGACATTGATATAAAGGGTATTTATTTCCAATGGTAGTCTAGAAGGAAACATAACACTGTTAAACAACAAAGCTAGGAATTAAAGAATGGGTATTGAATCTGTTAAATTTGAGTAAGTATGTTTATGTGAATTCAGAGTTTTTGGTTGGTAGCCCATGTAGAGTGTCTGTTTTTATCTGAAAAACTGCATTGGCATTAAAGTTGTTGATAAACATTGTTAAATGGCAATGACTGAAAGATTTACTTATAGTTGAGAGAAAGTAACACATGATGCCATTGCTGAGCAAATGAATAAAAATTCTCAAGAGTCATAGGGGTTTTTTTTACCTATCAAGGTGTTTTGCTTTGTAATCTTCTCTTTTCTTATGTCAATAGCATACATGATTAGGTTAGTTCCTTGTGAAACACTAATTACTACCTCTACAAATGGACTTTGATACATAATCTTCATAGAATCCTGTAGTGAAAGCTTCCAGACTCTTTTTCAGGTGCCAGCTTGTCCTGTAGTGGTGGAGAGTATGTGGATTCCTAAACTCCTCCCAGTCAAATTTCAAGTAGTATTTTTCAATATGATGAAAAAAACCCCAAACCATGTGGAGTGGGAGAAGGCCGTCTCTTTCAGTGTTGATTTGAAAGTCTGGTTAATTTTAACTAAATTAAGTCAAATTAGTATGATTGTTCAAGGCTTTTAAATTTTTTATTTTTTTTTATTTTTTCCTATCTTGTGTTTTGTTTGTATATGCAATTTGGTTCCCTATCTCCATGTCCCCTCTTCCCTTTCCCAGTACCCCACCTTCCAGGTTTCTTAGATAATTTTCTTTTTCCTTTTTTTTTATATGGATACATTCAGCAAAATATCAACAGGCTGTGGGTTGACAAGTGCATATTGGAACAGGAAGATGGTATTAAGTGTAGCTTTTAAAGGGATTTATGGATGGAGTAAACTAGCAGCATAGACATATTGACTGGTAGGCATTGAAAATATGTAGATAATACTTTTACCTGAGCACACCAAATTTTTATATTATAAAATACTGATCTAAAACATGAAATGGCAGAGTAATCAAAATACTTGAATAATAAAGTTATGTGGAGGTATGAAAAGTGGTCAGAATTAACTTCTCTGGTTTAACATTTTCATTTACATCAAGTTTTATTTAATTCACTAGATTTTTTTTAGTATTACTGATTTTTCAGGTCTCTATTTTGAAGGTACAAGCCTGAGAACAGAGGGGGGAGTCATGTATGCATAGATTTTTAGAGAGGTATTTTGGAGTATAAATACCTTTGTAAATTGGTGTTGACTGATTTATTTATTATCTTTTAGGAGAGGAGTCATAAATCCTACCGTCCCCTTACGGTTCTTACATTTCGCTTAAACTACTTGTTCAGCGAGTTAAATGCAGTTTCTTACCACTTCTTAAATCTGGTCTTTCATGCGGTGGTTTGTGTAGTCTTCCTCAAGGTCTGTAAGCTTTTTCTGGACAACAGGAGCAGCGTAGTTGCATCCTTGCTCTTTGCAGTGCACCCAATACATACTGAAGCGGTAAGTATAGTTATAATATGCTTAATTTGTTCAAGCTGTATTAATTAACCTTAAATTTCATGTGGGTTTTATCTGTTTATATATTGTAACTCCAAAAAGTGAGTGGTTTTAGTTATACTTACTCTGCCCTTTACGAGTGGTGGAGGTGACAAATTTTAATGTTCAAAGTTGTTTGATATTCCATGCAGCTACTGAAAAATAATTAAAATAACTAAATGTTTCTTAATAGCTTAGGTCTTCTGCTATGAACATTGACTGTTTTGATGGCTACTTTATCTTACATAGATTGTGTTCTGTGATAATTCATCCAATATCATATTTTGCAAATACTATGAATGCCTCTTAATTTGTTCCCAGAATCGCAAAGCATTTCTCTTTAGCTAATCACCAAGTCTGTTCTGTCTACTTTCTCTTATGTCAATGTGAGTGTCTCAGCAGGACTTTCTCTAGGATTGTTGTTGCTGTGCTACTTCCAGCTTGGGGCCATCCTGTTGAACCTTCCATTTTTTAACATATCTGATATACAAAAGAGGAAATACATTTCTCACCTCTCATATTTACCTTCCCTTCAGTTCTAAAGGATTTTTTTCACTGCCATGGAAAGCATTATTTATGCAAGCTGTCTGATTGCATGCTCTTCAGTGGTCCTCCAGGCTTGCAATGTTGTGGAGTAAATGGGGTCTTGTGATAGCCATTGTGATAGATTTGTTTCTGTCAGAAACACTGATAAAGCAGATACGTAGAATTCTCTAATGTTATTTCTGCAGTACTTAGATTGGCTTTCCTAGATTCCAGTTCACTCATTCTCAGTCTCTTTTTTTCTTACAGTATTAGATGGTTTTCAGAAAACAGAGAATGTTTAAGCCTTTGCTTCCTTGGAGGTGTTGTCCCACTTTTATTTTGGGGGGATTCTTCAATGTGTTGGGGGGGAGGTGGTGGTATCTTTTGATATTAAGAAAATGAGAAGGGTTTGCTCTTATGTTGGGGTTTTTTTTTGGTCCTGGTCTGTTTGGGTAAAGTGTTTGCATCTCCCTCTCTTGTTCTCTGAAGACACAAAAACTTGTCAGTAAAAATTCAGTAGCCTACATCTGTGTATTTTGAGCCAGTCTTTACTGAAATTAAGTTCGTGGGGTTTACAATTGGCTGTTATTTGAGCTACTAGTATGTTCTTCCTAAAAAATTGGCATGTTTTAAAATGCAAAAAAACACCTAAACATTTTTGCCTGCTTTTGTGCACAGAAACNAAACCTTAAACCACAACAAAACCCCTCAAAAACCTTGGATAAAATATGGGTTAAAAAAATAATTTGTTAACGTCACTTGGTTTTCTGTTTATTTGAAAAAACATGCTTTAAATTTCAAAGTTTGGCTTTGTCTCTTTGTGGTTAAGGTGATAGTATCCTTACAGGAGCATTAGCAAGTTGCTAGTGACTTGCCTTAGTGGTTCGCAGCTTAAGTCATCCTGTGTAATTTTATCACATTCAGTCCAAATATGATGATTCTTTACGATGCTTGAGCTGTCAGATTCCATATGAGATAACAGTAATTGTTGTTTTTAGTACTATACAACTGAGTTAGCAAAAAGTATCATACAAATCTTGTGAAACATTGTGTAATGAAAGCTTATTATGTAAGGCAGTGTATTACAAAGTTACGATTACAGTTATGAAGCAATTTGGTAATAAGTGTGCAATCCCTGATATTAGCCACATGAGGGCACTTTAAGACTATATGATTGGTAGAGCTTGGTGCTGAACTTAAAACACTTTGAGATTCAAGTGCAATTGTAATTCAGTTTCCCTGCTGTGGGGTACTCAGTGAAGAATCAGTTAAGGGTTTTTCTTTGTCCTCCTTACACCTTTTTCAATTGAAGCTTTCTGCTTTTGAGAAATAGCGCATTTTATTCTTTGAAGTGCTTGCATTGAGAATTCTGCCTAACATGCAACCAAGAAAGAGCATGCAGTTGAGAGTTGGCAGAGCTGGCAGTTAAGAGTTGTGCACATGTGTAAAATGCAAAACAACTGGAAGTTTCTGTACGTGGGAGAGGAGCTAATAATGAGCTGTGTTTTAGAACTGAGGGCCTCAGTGCCAACTGACTTCTTCAAACTTAAGTGAAAACTCCAAAACGGGTCTCATTCCCAGCTTCTATGTCATTTGATGGTACCTTTTGTATCTTCTGTAATTGAAATGCGTCTGATTTGAATCCCTTCAAATTAGTCTTCTATCTATTATTCCCCTGTATGAGAGTTTGAAACAGCACATATAATACATAAAAATTTCAAACCTACACCTATCTTATGATAAATGGATTTTTTTCCTGGAAAACTCAGCAGAGCAAGATAAATAGAAAATAACTTTCTGCTTGACTTCAGAGAGAAGCTGAACTCTTGCGGTGGTAATATGTAATTTTCCGAGGAAGAATTTTTGAGGAAAAAGATCGAATTAGAAGAATCATAGTTTCATTTGTCCTTGTCTTGAGAACTCCAGTTCAGTCTTTTTAGCTACTTTGCTACTGTTCTGTCCAGAGGCTTGTCGACCACCTTTGCAGCTATGGGATGTCAACTAACCTTGTAAATGCTGAACTGCTCTCAAAAGTCATCTTTGTATCCAGAAGTAGAATCTCTCTTTTGTTGGCAGAGGACTGTGGAGGCATACCATCACAGTTGCTTTACTGATATTCTTTCAATTGATCTACAAAGTTCTGATTAATTTCTGTCTTGATGCCGAATAATTTTGAGATCCAGACCAGAAATCCTTGAAACATCTTAAGACGTTTTGGAAACAAACATCTGCATACTATCTAAAATGTTAACACACACTCTGATATCCTATGAGTTGTGAAACATGCTTCCTCTATGCATGATTCTGTGAGTCCTATGGTAAACATACACTACTTCCACCACAGCATGATTTCAGATTCAGATTTGAATACTTTTCTTTACACTGTGACCTTGGATATTGAGTTACTTTCTCTTTTTATGCTGTGCTAGATCAATTATGCTTGACCAAGGATGTACCTAGCAATAAAAACTTCTAGCTGGGTCCAGGTGGTTGAAAGGCATCGTCATCATCATAGTTAAATGGTGAGCTACTAGGTCTCCTTATCTAAATATGGCTGTCTGCCTCAAGATTGCATACCATATTTCAGCCACCTTACTTGCAAAAATTTAAATGCAATCAGAGGCATTAAAGATGACAAATGAAGAAGAAAGTCAGCACAGTGGCTACTGAAGTAACCATTAATATAGTGCCCTGACTTCTGTCTCTGGTTGTTGGTTGCACCTTAGTGTTTTTTGAAAACAGCTCCTGAAATGGAAATAAATCTGTATTTGGCAATTCCAAAATGATCTTCTGCCCTATGAATTTTAGCAATTCTCCAAATTTTCATAAGAATTCATTCCTTGCTGTCTCATTACCAAAGGGGCACTACATGCAATTTTAATATTGCCAACCAAATTATCATTCAGAAAATTACCAGACCTGTAATAAAGCCTGAGTCATTCTTTAACTCCATTGGACACAGCTTGCCATCAGCTTGTTACTCTTGACTGCTCACCTGAAAGCTGCTATAGCTCCAGTCAAGGGAATACTTTTTTTCCAATCTGCTCAGTCTGTTAGAAAAGGTACGAACAAAAATAACAATCATAGTTTCTATGCACCACTGTCTACAGGATGTATATGTACAACAGTCCTTGTCAGACCTAAAGCTCCTACTGATGAAAGCTGGTTTCTTCCAAGTACTGTGGAGAAAGCAGTTACCACACCCCAGTTCTGCCTCATGCTATTTGTAGCTTGTGCAACTGAAGATTAAGTACCACATTTCTCAGTTGTCTCATTAAGTGTAATACATTGGGGTGCATCAGCCACACCAGCCACCTGTATCATCCTGTTTTCGAATTCAGTACTGATTGAACTGAAAGCAGCCTTACTCTTCTTACCCTTTTTTGCTTGGTTTACAGATCTTGTTTATGGATATACTGATAGTATATCAGTCATGCAATGTTCTACTACTAGAGTAGTCACTAGAAGAATAATCTTGGTTTTTTCTTCTTTTTCAGGTAACTGGAGTTGTGGGCAGAGCAGAGCTTTTATCATCCATCTTTTTTCTAGCTGCTTTTTTGTCATACACAAAATCTAAAGGACCAGATAATACCATAGGTATGTGATTGACAAGTATATGCATAACTTAATTCCTGTATCACTGGTAATAGAGACCTTAAAATGATAATATGGATGTATTGGTATCATGATTTAACCTCAGCTGGCAGTTAAGCACCATGCAACTGCTCGCCCCCACCCCACTGTGGGATGGGGGAGAGAATTGGAGAAAAAAAGAAGAAAAAAAAAAAGTAAAACTCATGGGTTGACTTAAAGACAGTGTAATAGGACAGAAAAGGAAGAAAATAATAATAATAATTGTGATAATAATAAAGGAATTACAATATACAAAACAAGCGATACACAACACAGTTGCTCACCACTCACCAACAGATCCCCAGCCAGTTCTTGAGCGGTGGCCTCTGGCCAGCTTTCCCCCCATATTATAGAATTAATATGATGTCATATGGTATGGGATATCCCTTTGGCCAATTTGAGTCAGCTGTCCTGGCTGTGACCCCTCCTAACTTGTGTCCTTCCAGCCTTCTCACTAGCAGGGCATAAGAAGCTGAAAAGTCCTTTACTTAGTATAAAAACTACTTAGCAACAACTGAAAACATCAGTGTGTTATCAATGTTATTCTCATCCTAAATCCCACACACAGACCTGTATCAGCTACAAGGAAAACAATTCTATCCCAGCCAAAATCAGGACAATTGATTATTAAGCAAGTATGTACAAAAACCCCTTCAGCCCCAAGATACTCATGTAATTGTTTTGAGTTTTTTTCTTCAAGTCCTAAGTGCTTCTTCAGTTGTTTTCTAACACCTAGAGTAGGGGACTCTTGCACTCTCTCTGTTAATGCAAGTAAGTGGAAGTATGCTGAGATGCCTCAGATGATCACAAGTAAGCTGCCATGTTCCAGTGGAGATGTAGAAGGCTTGCCTCTCTTTCACAAGGTCAATTTGACTTTGGAAGACTCCCTATAAAACATTCTCCTTGAAAAAGTGTTCTGGTAAATTAAGAAAGATAAGGTTTTTTTGTTTTCCTATCATAGATTAGTCTTTTGCCTTTTGCTTAGTTCTTTCAATTCAAGGGAGGAGGTTTAAGAGATATATGTATATTGTAATGTATATTATTTTCTGTAGAGTAAAACATTACATATGCTGTTAATAACAAATGGCACACTGAATAACTTCATAGAACATAGCATGTTCAAACATGAAGAGCCAAAATCTTCACTTTTTAGGTGAATTTACTTTATTAATTATTTACTTTTGTTGTAGGATAGAACATTTTCAATAACGTCATCTTTATTTGCAGTGTGGACTCCAATTGCAGTGACTGTGTTTCTAGTAGCTGTTGCAACACTGTGTAAAGAACAAGGAATAACAGTAGTGGGGATATGCTGTGTGTACGAAGTATTTATTGCTCAAGGGGTAAGCTGTTGAAAAATAAATTGGATTTCTTCTCAGGAATTCAGTAATGAGGTATTAAGTACTTTGAAGTGTCGTATTTCAGCACTGATCAGGCTAACTCTAGTTCTGTTACATTTTCCAGATTTTTTTTTTTGACTTGACTAACGTTTAGCATACATGGTTCATGGTGAGGTGATCCACTGACTTTTAAGTTGTCCTTCACATGCCATACAAAGATGTTACCAAATATACCCAACCAAGAATTGACATGTCTTAATGGAAACCTAAGGTTTTAGTTGAGTGAGGTTTGCAAAGACTAACATGTAACAGCCATGAATAAAGTCTGAGATGCGTAAATATGGGGGATTATTTCAATTCCTATAGAAAAAATAGATACTATAAACAAATTAATTCCATCATGTTCTAGTGAATAACCAGATATTTTGGAGTAGTCTTACTTGAATTTAATATTTTTATGAAATTTGTTTTCCTAAGAATACTTGTAAACTTAATTTCTAATCTAACAGATTTCATCTTAAGCATTGATAAGTCTTTAAGTTAATAGTAACTTTTGTTTAGAGAAACAAGATGTTTCTTGGCTTTTTAATAGCCAGACCAGATGCAATTTTTAAATGTATGATTGTATATTCTAAGAAAATTTTCTAGTTTCTACTCTTTAATTATTTAAAGGAATATTTTACAACAGCTGCACCAGTAAAAGCCAAAAGATTGTCTGTCTTGAGGATACATATTCAAGGCCAAAATACCAAAATCACATTTTTTTTGTGCTTACTGACATAATGTTTGTAACTGTTGCCTTTGCAAGTCTAATGAATAAACATATAATTTTCAAACTGAATCTCTAAGGAAATCACCAGTATGTGACCGTACTTTTCAAACCACTCTTTGTTTCTTTTAATAACTTTTGTTCTGATCCTCAGTTTCATGAAAGTTTAACAATTTTGTGAGGTCAGCAGAGTAGAAAAGAAAATTCAAAATAAGGCTGCTCTTCAGGCAGAGGTGTAGCATGAACTAAGAATATGACCACTTCTCAAAAACCTATCAATATCTAGTTTGGCCAACCAGTATATGTGAAGTAATAAATCATCCCCAGCATGAGACATTAAGACATAGGGAAAGAGGTACTTTGGGAAGAAATTAGGGTATGTAATGAGCAACTGTGAAAGGTTGTAATGTTCATGAGGCAGGGAAAGATGGGTTACTGCAGTAGAGGCATAAAATAGAATTCCAGAGCTATTCGGAAAGTAAATAGTATTTCTACTGTTCCTAATATATGTGTTTTATCAGTCAGTGCAAAATACAGAACTACAGGCATACAAGCTCAGCTATGGTGGTGTTAGCAAGAGTACTTGAATACAGTTCTTTATTAGAATAGTGGACTTTTTTGTGAGGCTGTCATGAAGGCTCTAGGCTGAGTTAAGTAACCATTGGGAGCAGGGAGAGAAAACAAACAAAAAATTAGCTACTCGTATTTATTTAAGGGATTTTAAACACTTTTTCCTTTGCAGTACACCTTGCCAGTGTTGTTGGACACAGCTGTACAGATTCTTCGAGGGAAGGGCAGTATTCCTTTCTCTATGCTCCAAACGCTGTTGAAGCTCATAGTCCTCATGTTCAGTACACTGCTGCTCGTAGTTGTCAGAGTCCAGGTTATTCAGTCTCAGCTTCCAGTGTTTACAAGGTAATAGTAAAGTGTATCTGATTTACAGGGTAAATTTATATTAAGCAAGATGCGGCTTAATGAGATTTGAATGAAAAATACATAAACTTAAGTGTTTATTTTAATATTGGTGAGCAATGACTGAACAATATTACGTTTTTTGTGAAATTGATAAATGGTGTAGTTTAGTGCCTGTTGAAAAGAATGCCCAAAATATTGAGAGTAGATATTAGCTTTTAAAAACTTAGTTATGAGTTTGTCTTAGTAATTCAGAAATTAAATGTTTTATTACCAAAGTCTGTTTTATTGGGTATGTGTTTGAACCTTAGCTGAACGCTCCAAACTTTTTTTTTTTTTTTCATCTTCTGTTGATTATGTCCCAAACCAGTTTCCTAAACTTGGAGAAGGCTCCATCCCACACTAAGATGAATTGTTATGCATGATTCCAAAGCTACCCACCTGATAGATGCAGGAAGATTAGGATATTGTACATGTCTGTAATTGATAGTTCTAGCTATGAATTTAAAGTTTCCTAGTTTCTAAGCACAAAGTGGATCAAGACCATATTTTTTTTTCATTAAAAGCTCATTTTTTCTCCTTTCTTTTTGCCTTAGGTTTGATAATCCAGCTGCTGTTAGTCCATTCCCAGCAAGACAGCTGACTTTCAACTACCTCCTCCCTGTAAATGCTTGGCTGCTTCTCAACCCCTCAGAACTATGCTGTGACTGGACCATGGGAACTATTCCTCTTGTAGAGTCTTTGTTAGATGTTAGAAACATCGCCACCCTTACCTTCTTTTGCTTTCTGGGATCTTTGATTGTCTTCAGTCTCCGATATCCTGGGGATTCCTCCAAGACTGTATTGATGGTATGAATGATGCATTGTTTTTTTTTCTTCTTTTTAAGAGTGTTAAGTGGTTCAGATTGTTTGATTACACGTCTAATCTGCTGTGACCTGGAGATGTTACATGCATCTCCTTCTGGGCTAGAGTGTAGCAACAAAACTGTTAAATTGCAATTAAGTATATGACTCTATCAGGGATGAGATGGAGAAGAATAGACAACAAATGAAAATGCCCCTTGTTATGTATTTGCAAACTGTATTGCAGCCTTTCTTAGGTATTCAGAACTCATTCAGCAAATGGGGGTTTTCAGTAGAACTTCAATATGTTTTGAGAATCAGAAGGCATTTCTACCCTGCAGACTGTCTGCCTTAAGTGACATTAGTCGTGCTGCATATTTAGCAAGTGACTTCATTTTCTTTCTCATAGGTGTAAAAGGGCAGCATGTACTTTGGCATTTAGGAATATAAGTTTTCCTCTTTTGTTCTTTTAACAAAGGCACTCCTCTGTAGTCTTTTCCATATTTTAAAGCAAAACTAATTCTGTCAACCTGTAAGATCAATTCCTGGTTTTCAGTATTATATAACCTTAAAACCGAAATGGATTAACAAGGAAGAATATTTTGAAGGAAATGGAAAGGAGCAAATGTGTTTTTATTTTTTTAATCCAACCCAGTAATCTTTTTGATTGCTTCCATTGCAAGTTTTCATAAGATTAATGATTACCTGATACCATGTTTTTTATTAAATCAGTGATGCAATTATGTGTGCAACAAACCTACGTGCATGGATCGTAGTCTGCTTCAGAAATAACGTACTTTTTTGATATGTAACTCTTCCAATAAAAGTTTCAGATGGGTAGGAATATCTACGCACAAGGTAAGACTAAGGATTTCTTTGTTAATCAACTGACAAACTTTGATTCACTTCAAAGAGACCTAACATTATAGTTCTGACTCATATGGTTTTTCTTGTGTTGTCCCTGGAGTGAAGCAACTTCTTTCACTAGAAATACGTGAAAATGATCTGTAGTATTACTGATGAAGCCTCATCTTGTCCTGATTTTGGAAACTGTGTATGAAGAAAAGAAACTTAGATAGCTTATTGATGTAATAAATGCGCAAGGTGACAGACCCAGAAAAAAATGTTACAGTTTTACAGCACTATAAAAATGTAAAGAAGTAGTTTAATCTTTGTTTTTACATAAGATGAAACAGTTTTTCTCTGGTGCACCAATAGCAGCAGAAGTGTTTGTGGGGAGTGGTTCACTTGTTTCATAAGACAGCTCTTGAGCTTTAAGACTATTTCCCTACATTTCTGTTTACTCCTTACCCAGTAAAGCTCAGAAGACAAAAGGGTTAATGTAGTTATCAGCATACGTTGTGTCAGTTAGTCTTCATTTGAGGATAGTTCAGTTATTTATATTTTGTAATTATTTATATTTTTATTATTCCAAGTGTTTTTTATTGTAAGGGTCTTCTGAGATCATTCGCTGCAGTGTGTGAGCCTCAGTGTCACTTAACAGTATAATTCCCCTTTAATGAAATTTATTCTCCTTTAATATATACATATGTTGTGTATATAGCTTTCAGTGCAGTGTGGATTTGTTTCCAGACATAGTATCTAAGTGCCTGGAAGCTAATTTCTTAGGAAATGAGAATGCAATATTTTATATTAAAAATTAACGGTTATGTATTATAGCATGCAACAACACTGTAGGCCAAAGCCTACTTCTGTCTTCCAGTAAGCCATTAATGTCCTGATGTAGACTGGATAGTCTGCCAAGGGAGAGAGGGGAAGAGAACAACTGGCAGCTTCTCAACCTGACTTACTAGAGAAATCAGTGCCATCTTTGAAGTGAAGAAAGTGAATCTTTATTTACTGATACAAATTTGCACATGTTATGGCAATGTTCCAGAAAACTATGTTGAAGTACTAGTTTTATAAAACTTTTTTCTACACTTAGTTCTCAGTTTTGCCAATGAAAGCCTGAATTTAGGCTGGTTAAAATAAACTTCTACCCTGGCAGGTATGATTTCATATGCTATACATATGAATGCCACATGATATTAGTATAATGGTGACTTCATCACATTTGGTACCATAATTGACTGCACTGTTTGATGTTTCACACTCTAGTCAGTGTCGTTCTAAGGGAGTAATAAAGGACTTTGTAAAGAGCTTCTGCCATTAAAAATCCCTAGCCATTTAGGGGTATTCTGCTAGTTCAAAGAGACCCTGAGGTGTCATATTGAAGCCTTATTGTGGTGGGTTTACNCCCCGTACCTTTGGTGTTATCTGGGCACTCACAGCTAGACATAACATACACCATGTTATCAACACCATCTGGGTCCCAGTACTGCAGTATGAGGGCTGTATGGGGAAAATCAGCTCAGACAGACCCACTACACTTATCTAAGGGAAAAGTCTCACATTACTTTTGTTTATGAGATCAGAAAAGGTACAGCTTTAGGGCTGCTGCAGAATTAAAGATGCTTATTTGGACTTTGGAAAAAAAAATACAAAAGAGGGAGATCCAAAATGTAAAAGAGAGGGAGGCCGCAAGTGTGCCTGACCATGTCTTCCTGTATTTGCTGATGTGGATACGAATTTGGAGCTGTATTGTTCAAGGGACATGACAGAAGTAGGGATTTGTTCTCTCACTTCTTCAAGTACCAGTGAATGTTCCACAGTTCTCCTCAAGTAGAGTCACACAGGATGAACTCATTACTGGGACACACAAAACTTGAAGGACTCATTTTCATTTAGTTTTTGTCTTTTTGATACCAGTCATCTCCAGGAAAAATATCTCTGGTAAGTGGTTATATTGTTTTTTATTAGTTTTTGCCATAGGTTCTAAAATTATCTTTTTAAAATAATGGAACCAGGAGAGGACAAAACAGATAGATTGCCTTTTTTTTTTTTTTTTTTTGACAACTAACAATATTAAACTAACAAAAAAATGAGATTGTATATTATAAATTGAAATGCATGGTTTGGCAAGTGATTGTCATTATGCTTCTTGAAGTAATCAATTATTCTTACATTAGTAAAGGACATGCCCTGGAAAAAAAATACAAGCTGTTAAATTCTCTTAGATTTTCTATTTATCCCTGTGAACAGTCAGATACCTTGTCTGTTAGACTAAATGACCTTTGTAACTAGATTACATATTGAAACTTGAGTAGTAAGGATAGTACTGATCTAGAACTACTTTGATGGCTTTTCAGTAGGTTTCGGAATCAAGTTGTGATCATGGTCCTTGTTTGTTCGTGGATTTTCTTAGGACATTCCTTTGTTGGCTGGTGAAATTTAATGAAAGCTTCTTAGTATCTTTTGATATTTGCAAAGTATCTCAAACAGTGGTGTTTTATTATTGCCCTTCTGATAAGACAGCACTCCATGCTGCTCAGCCACAAACTTTCATGGCTTGTTACTGTGTAAATGTCAGGAACAGTCAGGTATCCTTGGCTTCCTGGACTAAGATTTTAACATTTTTAAGTGTCGTGCCAAGACATCAGTACTTCTAAATTTAACAGTATTTATTTCTCTATTCTCTATTCTTACACCTCACTCAGGCTTTGAAATATTTCCTTGTGAGCTTTTGACTGGTTACTTAACAGTTCAGATATTTTTCATAGCTTATGGTTGTATTTTAGATTTTTGTCATACACTTTTTCTTCCCTGTGTACTTTAATGGTTTCTATCTTTTTTTTTTTTTTTGGTGGTTCTTTTTTCAGTTGCCTTGACTGGGATATTTTTTGAATAGAGGCTCTGCGTCTGCTGGAAGAGTATGATGAAAAGAAAGAATAAATGAACAGAAGAGAATGCATTTTTATCTGCACTAAGGCTTTGAGTCTGTTGCCCAATAAATTGTATTTGAAGGACAGTGTACTAAGGAGAGGCTAAATGATCTAAAGAGAAGTTCAGTGAAACATTGTAACATTTGTCGCCAGAGGAATTGCACAGAGCAGAACGCGCAAAAACTTTTTTTATTAAATGCCTAGATCATAAGCGCTCACTGAAGGCCAAGCACTTGCTGTATCAACTGCAGAGTCCTTTCACTCAAACCAGTTGGAAAGAATTGGCTTTCACTACACATATGTTGACCTCATGGGGCTGTGGGGCCAATGTCCTTCCTATGTTAAAAACAAAACAAAAAATCTGGCCTTTTATAAACATTTATTTTTAAATCATAAGAGATGACATTTTCAAACCAGCTTATCAGAAGATTTCATAAAATAAATTCACTTAAGCCTGTGTACAAGCCTTACTCACATTATAAAGCTAAATACAGTAATACATTTGCTGGAAGACATACTCAGCTAGCTATCCACAGTCCAGGAGGTTCCTCCAGTGCATTGATGACAACTTCCTGATGCAAATGGTGGATGAGCCAACTAGGAGAGGAGCGCTGCTGGATCTTCTCCTCACGAACAAGGAGGGTCTCGTTGAGGCAGTGAAGGTTGAGGGCAGCCTTGGTTGCAGAGACCATGAGATGGTGGAGTTCAGGATCTCATGTGGCGGGAACAGAATATCTAGCAGAATCAGAACCCTGGACTTCAGTAGGGCCAACTTTGGCCTTTTCAAGCAATTACTAGGGGAAATCCCATGGGACAGGGTACTAGAAGGTAAAGGGGCCCAAGATAATTGGTTAGAATTCAAGGACCACTTCTTCGA
>VYZX01031129.1:0-15406 GCA_013401335.1 Brachypteracias leptosomus | reverse complement strand
CAACCGAAAGGAAGAAAAAGCCATGATACACTACTGAAAATCAACCTTTAATAACTTTAACTTTACTGGTTCTTACTTATTAGTGATAGAGAGTTCAACTATGCTCTGTTAAGGTTTTATAACTTTAAGTTTTCTAATATTTTTTAAATGAGACTGAAATTAGCTTTTAATGCTACGAGTTTTTAAATTCCTGCACTTAAGCAAGATCTGCTATAAGTATGAAGAAATAAACTTTGGTCTTCTCTTATTTGTAGATCAGAATAATTTTCGTTCTGACATCCTGAAACTGATCTCTGTTGGAAGACCTCTGTGAATTGGACATTCATAAAATGTCATAGAACTAATAAGTAAGACTTTGTAGGCTTTTTCTTTTGTGTATGTTCAAATTCATTTGGATTTATTTAGACTTTTTCTTTTTTTAAAAAAAAAAAAGAAAAAGAATTAGCTGTTCTTAAGAGGTGTGTGCAGCTTACTTGTCTTTGTGACATCCATAAAAGCTGCGTAGGTGAGGAGTGAATGCTCCTGCTCTGCTTCCACTAGTCCTAACTCCCCAACTATTTTCAGGAAATATTTTTAGCAGACCAGCTGGCATTGTTTGGTTTCTTTTGGTCATGGCCTGCCGGTTGTTTTTTGGTTATGTATTTCTACTAATCTGGGGGGGCAAAATTACCTAATGCTTACCATCAAAATATCTCTTTCGTGGAAGTGTCTGATAACTGATAGAAGACCCTGAGAGGAGGGTGTAGCCATGCATAGTGCATATAGATGACATTTGTAAGAGAAAACCTGGCTCATACTGCACTTTTACAGGAAACACTCATTGTATGACAGAATTTGTTTTGATTCAGCTCCCAACAGATGCAAAATTCCAAGTTTTGCAGATGAGGCTCTGTTTTGAGAAATGTTTATCTTCTGAGCCGCTATGGACCATGTATATCTACCCTCTTTGAGTAAAAATTCAGAAGAGATAGAACATGACTTTTATTTTTCATAAGGGATATTTTTCATATAGCAAAACATTTATTTGGCTGTTCTTGTCCTATTTTAACTTTTGGATAGAGCAATCTTTTCTTTTAACTTACTATAATTTCACTACATTTTCTGTAAGTGGATCCAAATCTTAAGTGAGCAAATGCATCACTTTGTTTTCAGATCTTGTTTTTTCTACAGATTCTGCCTGTGGTAGCCTTGATTTAATTCTGACCCTGTCTTTCATGTTCTGGTCAGATTTTTCCTTCCAGAATTACTTTCAAAAAATTTTAAACTCTCTTTTATTATAATGTATTTGGTTGTTGGGCACTAAAGAAATTAAGTATACTAAACATCAAAAGTCATCCAATAGGATTTCTACTCTGTTCTGTATTTTAAAGTTTTAAAACTTTTGCATCGGGTCTCAGGCCTATTTGTCTTTGTTGACTGAAGCTAACAATTTCCACTTAAAACACAGTGAGTTTGGTAGGCTTTTGAGATAAGATGAACTTTCTGCACAGGCTATTTGAATCAGACAGTGTACTTGATATTGATCTGAAACAATCAAAACATAGTATTTACATTTCTTATAAAGCATTTCCTAATGTTCTGCTAACAGAATCTGCACACTGACTGAAATATGGATCAGAAGTTAACTGAAAATCAAGCCTGAAGTTAATACCAGTAGCAGTAACTATGCATTTCATCTGCTTAGTTTTTGTGGTATGTACATATGTCAAGTCTGTCTTACTGATCCAAAAAAATGAAGATAGAGTTTAGGCAGCTTTCTCAATGTCACCCACTGTTTCCCTAGTCTGGCTAGAAATCTAAATTGCCTGATTTTTCCTGGCATTTTACAGTGGTGCTTTTAAACATGACAAGTATTCTATATGAGGTTATTATTTCTCTTGCGGAAACCAAATATGTTCTTGTAAAAATATTAATTAAATGATGAGAGGCCAGCATACATAATTTTCTGATATCAGAAGATAATATTCAAACAAAAAAAAGTTCAAATGGGTTGGTGAATTCAGTGTTCCACATTCATCTGATGTGAAGTAAAGAAACACAAATCCTCAGTGAAGTACCAAACAATGTTAAATATTTCTCAGATACTAGTTTAAGTCACTATTGCTCAGATACTAGTTTTGAGGTCATATTCCAAGTATTATGTCTGTCTACAAGGTATAAAGAGGAGCAAACTTCTAATTTCCCCTAGTCTCAGCTGGGTACAGAGCCAGGCTCTTTTGATGACTTGCTCTGCTCTAGAGGCATGGTCAATGTGTGAAAATTCTCTAACCTGTTGTGGCCTTTTTCCCTTTCAACATCAAACTTAAATTTCAGTGCTGCAAGATTTAAAACCTGCAACCAGAGGGAACAGAAAGGATAGGAAAAAAAAAAAAGTTTACCTTTCTTGCCCTGCAAGAAAGTATTAGCTGAATCATGGTGAGATGGTTGGTTAGTACATTCACTTCCCACAAAGCAGACCAGTGTTTGCTTACAAGAAATGCTTCAGTATTCCATATTAAGCAATCACTGGAGCAGAGATTAAAACTCTTATTTGACTCATACTTCTCAATGAGGAATCCATTAATGCAGCACATTAATACCAAATTGCATTTACACTGTTAGGCTAAATGAGTTTCTAAAATTTCAAGAGAAAATGGTATTACAAATACAACCCAATTTCTGTAAACTTTATAATTTAAAGGAGTCACAAATGTATCTAATTCTTAAAAGGATCATTGGGGAGTGTGTATTTTAGTGAATGATGAATTAGGCCTGCAATAAACAGGAAAACAGTAGTCTGAAAATAGTTCTAGTGAGAGCTGCTTCTTGTAGGCTATAATTCACAAAGTTATGTAGAAATCCTCGTTAACTCATCATATAAACAGTTATAGTAACTTTGGGAATTTTATAGATAGATGCTCAATACAGCGAGCATACTAAGCTCGAGACATCCAAGAAATCCAATGCAAAATTGCAGGCAGGCTGAAAATCATAATTTAAAGTTCTTGTTCTTAAAATTCCATTCGGCTTTCTATGTTTTTATTGAAATTTTAAAGTGAAACTCTCTGAAATTCCAAAAATTTTATTGCAACTGTAGAAGGAAGTTTCAGATGACATTCTCTTAAGTTTGATAAATTGAATTCTGTTAAATTTGGTTTGTCAAAAGCTTTATGATTGTCTCAAAATAGCATTTAGTACTATGCAAATATAATCTATAGTTTGGCAACAAAAAGAATGTCAGTTCCAATTACTTCACTACAACCTTCTATCTTTTCTGAACACAGTTGATCATCTATATGAATGTAATCATTAAAATTACTGAAAACAGATGTTTTCCACATATATTTTTACATCTTTGATTATATCTTTTTGCATATCTTAGGTATATCTATTTTAAAATGAGAACAGTAATTAAAAAATAAATAAATTTGGTTGGAACTCCATTTAGTGCAACTTCTCAAATGAACAGGGTTTTTCCAGGATTACTTAAAGATCCACATTTGAAATCAGTAACGATATGTGAGTTAGAGTCATAGAAAACATTCTCTAAGAGCTCCAAGACAGTAACTACTAAGGCAGACCCGGTATTATATAAGCTGTTGGCAGCAGTTTTCCCCCATCCATGCTTAAAAACACACAGTAGTTGTGTTATACGGCCTTCTGATGACCCCTCCCCAGTCAAGAAGGGAAATGGGGGAAAGAAGAGGAGACTCACAGTTTGAAGTGAAAACAGATTTAACAAAATAGCCACTAATACCAATATAAAGTAAACAAAGTTATACTCGACCTAGCAAATGTACAGTGGTCACAATGAACAGGAAGGCAGACCTCAGGAGAAAGTACAGGGTCAGGAGGAGCCTGAGCAGAAGACACTCCCTCCCCCCCCCCATCCTCAGCAAACTTCTCCCTTTATACTGAACATGACATTTATGGGATGGGATATATCTTGGGGCCAACTCAGGTCAGCTGCCCTGGCTGATTCCAAACTGCTAATGGCCTACAGACCATGGCAGGCCTATGATTCTGTCCCAGTGAAACCAGGATTTTGACTAATTATTACCAAGATCAAATCACTTAAATAATTACAAAAACAAACCCACTTTTCTTGTTATTGTTTCATTTTTTAAGGAAGGACATCAATTATTATTATTGACATTACTAAATTCTTATCTCTTGCACTCACTGGTCTTTGTCAAGCTTTTGGTCAGAACACAACATCTACTCTATAATAATAAATGTCTCAGAATGAAGAAAAATTGCAGTTCTTTTTCTTGTTTATTTTCCAGGAGAAGAAAATGTAATTAAGATTTTTTTTTAAAAAGGACTTAAGTATTTTTGGAGAACAAATGCAACATGTTTATAGGAAAAAAAAAAAAAGAATTTGTAAGCTTAAAGTTTCTTCTTTGTTTTTTTTTCATTTAGATGTTACTGTAAGAGATTATACAGAGGAATAGATGGATGAGTTCACCTAGCCAAGGCTAAGCCCTGCTTTTGTGCTAATGAATGCTTTATCTTTTCTCCTGCAAAAATGCTTCGTTTTTTAATGACCATTACCTAAGCATGATAATTTTAATCATATTCTTACAAGACCTGAATGAAATTGAATTAATATTTAATTAAATATTGAGCAATTTAATATTTTTTGTTAACTTGTAATTAGTTGTTATACTCATTTATAATTTGGTTACTGAGTCTGGTTGCAAATTTTTCACTCAGAAAAAAATAAAAAATTAACAGCACAGCCATTTTTTTAGTATAATTATATTAGTGGTAAGTAGTAGTACTATCATTCTAAATATAACAGTAATTTTCTTTCAGGAAGTTGTCTAGAAGCTGTGTAAGCATGGTCCCATTACTGTCAGTGTGAAAGGACAGATATTGTTAGAGAATGGAGAATGATTGCGGAAATTGAAGAATGTTTAATGGTTTCCCATTTAAAGAACAAATTTCTTCACATGGGACAACTGAAATGAAAGTGTAGCTTTCATGTGAAAATTAATCCAAATCATTTAGATAGTATGACTTGTCTTTTGAAAATACATATAGACGTGCCACAGCTACTTTGCTGATGCACTAGTAGTTACAAAGACAAGTGTACGTATGTGAATATATTTGTTAGGTGTAATAGCATGGCAACAGGCAAATTAAAAATGCCTAAATGAAATCCAGCTTTCATTACTTGAAGAAGTTAATTAAAATCTTGGCAAGATTTGTGTTTCTTTGATGTTCTATGCCTAATTGTTTTTAAAAATGGATACTTTCGATAAACTTCCTAGAATTGTGTCTGGCATCTTTAAAGACATAGTTTAGTCAGTACCTTGTTCTCTGTTCTAAAAGTTAACATTGTCTTTGTTGTTTAAACACAAAACATGTTCCTACTGTCACTTCCAATTTCAATTTTAGCTGGTCAGAGGATTAAAACTTTGAATTCTAGGACAAAGAGGACTTTCATGTGTGACTTCATCAAAGGATCATCTTTACCTTATATTTTATCCACCCATATGCACCTCTTCATATATAATTCTTAAGTTGCAAAAGGATGCTCTTAAAATTTAGGAAATATCAGAAATAAACATACCTCTTCAACATCATGCCAGCCCCCTTGTGTACTTTTAATCCAAAAATGTCCTTGCAATTAAATTTACAAATATTTCTTTACACTTTCCATAATTATTGACTTAGACATAAAAAAGATGGAGCTGAAACAGAAGGTGTAATAGAAGGTGTAATTGGCTGAGTTAGAATTTGTCTGGGATGTTCAAATTAACTCACCCACTTATTTCATACTTTAACCGTATGCTTTAACTATTCCTCTAGGACATTATTCCATTTCTAAAGAGCTTGTGGCTAGACAAGGACTAATTCAATAAAGGAAAACTTAGCATATATATAATTCTCTTGAGTAAAATCTTTTCTCCTAGTGAAGGGCAATCAAGTTATATATAAGTATATATGCGTGCATATTTATGTGTGTGTTTGTGAACTTTAAATATAGATATAGAAACTTTTGAAAGAACAAAGAAGGGAGTAGTTTGTATGAATCATGCCACACTACGACCTAACTTAAACATTGGCTCTGGTTTTATTGGAAGTTGTAAGGGATGGCCAACAGATCATGGCTGTCCATTTGAAAAGAAAGAGGCAGCTTTACTTTTGACTGTTGTTTATCTTACAACACTGACTGAGTTCACAAAGTTTCAGTTAACTCAGGCAGAAGAGACTAATGTGTTTGAATCTGGTAGATTTGTTAAATACAGGGAGTACCAATCAAGACTTATGGAAGACAAAATTATGACTTGGACCTGACAAAGCATAGGTATTTTCAAGGTAGAACCCTCTATTTGTGAATTAGCAGGGCGTATGCTAGCTGAAGTCTGAAGTGACTGTCTAGACAAGTAGGTACTGGATTGTGTTCAAATGTATTGAGTTAATGTGGTAAGTTGTTTGTTGGGTTTTTTTCTTTTTTTTGGGGGGGGGGGAGTGTCTGCAGTCATGGCATCTGTGACAAGATGCCAGAAGCCACTCCCATATTGGACAGAACCAGCTCCAGCCAGGCCCATGATGGACCTGCTGCTGGCCAAAGCTGAGCCAATCAGTCATATTGGTAACACATCAGTGATAACATATTTAAGAACAGGTAAAAAATGCTGCACAACAGCAGCTGAGGAGTGAGAATATGTGGGAGAAACAACTCTGCAGACATCAAGGTCAGTGAAGAGAGGGAGGAGGTGCTCCAGGCACCAAAAGAGAGATTCCCCTGCAGCCTGTGGTGAAGACCATGGTGACACAGGTTGTCCCCCTGCAACCCATAGAGATCTGTGGTGGAGCAGATATGAACCTACCACACCTTTATATACACAACCTCTCACAGAGAGACTTACTTTCTCCTGGTTTTGTTATTCCTGACACGGCAAACAAGTTTACAGTGACATAGATTACTGGAAGGTTTTGAATTAATCCCTAAAATAAAATTTTAAAAAAAAGATTAGAATCTTTCAAGCCATAGAAATCATAATGAATGAGTGAAAACAGAAGTGACAGTAGTTTGATCTATTGATATATTAAAAAATTAAAATAATAGTAGCTGGAGGATTCATATTCCTCCTAAAGGAGCATGTGAAATATGTATACTGGTGAATAGTACATTTAAAAGTTGGAAAAGACCTTTAAGATAATCAAGTGCAAATGTTATCTATCTCTGCCAGGCCCACTTCCACACCATATCTTTGAGCACCATATCTAGATGGCTTTTAAATACAACCAGGGATGGTGATTCAACCACTTTCCTGGGCAGCCTGTTCCAGTCTTTGATAACCCCTTCAGTGTAGCAGTTTTTCCTAATGCCTAACCTAAATCTCCCCTGACGCGACTTGATACCATTTCCTCTTGTTCTATCAGTTGTGACTTATGAGAAAAGACCAGCACCCACTTCCCTATAGCCTCCTTTCAGGTAATTGTAGAGAGCAATAAGGTCTCCTGTCAGCCTCCTTATCTTCAGGCTAAACAACCCCAAGTCCCTCAGCTACTCCTTGGACTTATTCTTGAGACCCTTCACCAGCTTTGCTGCTCTTCTCTGGACCCACTCCAACACCTTGAAATCTTTCTTATACTGCAGCACCCAAAACTGAACACGATACTCAACATGTGGCCTCACCAGCACAGAGTACAGTGGGACACTCATTTCTCTACTCCTGCTGGTCACACTATTCCTGATACAATCCAGGATGCTGTTGGCATTCTTGGCCACCTGGGCACACTGCTGGCTCATGTTCAGATGGCTGTCAATCAACAACCCCAGGTTCCTTTCTGCAGAGCAGCTTTCCAGCCACTCCTCCCCAATCCTGTAGCATTGCATGGGGTTGTTTTGGCCCAGGTGCAGGACTTGACACTTGGCCTTGTTGAAGCCCATGATTGGCCTTAGTCCATCAATACAGCCTGTCCAGGTTCCTCTGAAGAGCCTTCCTACCCTCAAGCAAATCAACACTCCCACCTAACTTGGTGTCATCTACAAATTTACTGAGGGTGTTCCAATCTCCTTGGCAAGGTCATTTATAAAGATATTAAACAGGAGTGGCCTCAGCACTGAGCCTTGGGGAACACCACTTGTGACCAGCTGCCAACTGGATTTAACTCCATTCACTATCAATCTCTGGGCCTGGCCATCCAGCTAGTGTGTGATCCAGCAGAGTGTACGCCCATCCAGTCCTAGGGAAGACAGTTCTTTCATGGGAATGCTGTGGGGAACAGCATCAAAGGCTTCACTGAAGTTCAGGTAAACAACATCCATAGCCAATTCATGTTATTGTCAGGAGGATATCCTCATCAAGGGTTCAGAGGTCCAGAACAATTAAGTAGTTTTAAAATGTCTCCCAGAAAACAGAGAAACCCTTAATAGGGAACAAATGTGAGCTGGAAGAAATTGACACAGGACATGTATACATAGGTCACAGCACAGCTGAGGTCACCATCAAGGTGTCTGCCCTAACTGGTGAGGGGAGTGTCTGTGGAAATGACAAATTATACTTGGAAATTTCTATTCAGTTTTGTTGCTTAATCCAGTGTCTTGCTAATACTGTTGAGGAGTGTTTCCCCACGGACATTCAATGAAGGTAAAGACTGAGAGAAAATGAAAACTTGCAAAAGTTCAAATTCTCAGTCAGACTGAAGTGCAAAATTTAGTTCTCCAAAGGTACTTCTATGGAGGGATACAGTTTTATTCTAAAGAAGTAAGATCAGATTTAGAGATTTAGGTATTTCGAGCACTAATGAAAATTGAAAGTATAATTCATCCCAAGATATTTATTATTGTACTTTGCAACCTGCACTGAAAATGGCTGTATCTGCATTGGATAACCTGGTGGTGGAGAGAGGTTGCAAGCTTGTACAGTCCCTCTTCATGCCATGTTCCTATGTCTATCCCACCCACCCCACAGTACTATCTTTATCCCTAAAACTAGCAATGCTGAGGAAACATTGTGCTTTATATATGCGCCAAACTGTGAGTAAATAAAGCAAATATTTTTAAACAGGTTTGCATTCACCACACAAATTATTTATTTCCATTAGATTATTTTCCTTCTATTGGATAAACAGTAGATAATGTGTATCAGTTCCTGGTTTTTTTCAACCATGGTATATTCATAGGGATCTATTTGTTGAGAGGTATGATTTAGACAGTTTACAGTGAAATATGGATTTAGATAGGTGGCTGTTAGTCCTTACTCAGTGATATAGGCTGGTGGAAAAAAAAAATCAGACTAATTTGAACAGAAAAAGAATTCAGTCAGACACTGATCCATATTTAGCATGGTTGCTATGGAATAGCACAGTTTAACATACTATCAACTGCTGACATGTTATTCAAGAAGAACTGGGAATTTGAAAAAGCAGAAATGGACAGATAAGACTTAAAAAAACCCCCTCTATAAATACTGTATTTCGGTGCAGCTAATACATATTTTAAGAGTCACTGATTGTCAGACACTGTAAAACACTAAGTGAGTTGTTATACATCCACCCTAGTTGGACACATAATGGAAAGGACTCATTGACATGTTACATATGCTCAATTGCTGAGAATAAGGAGCATTTATTCTGCACTTTTTCCTGGGAAGAAACGTCAGTTTAAGAAAAGCAAGCCCCAGGACACAGTACTGTTGGAACAGATGACCTTGTCATCTCTCGGCAATACTTGCAACCAAAGGATTTTTTTTCAAGTCCAAATGGCAGAATAAGGTATCTCAGAGGATAAGTGAAGAATTTTAGAAGTACTTAAAGCTCTGTATTAGATAAGTCCTCATTGTTTGTGCTGTGCTAGCCTGGCAAGCAAAGTTATGCTATGGTATTTAAAGTAGTGTAGCTTTGCACACAGAATGTCTGGGACAGGGTTGCAGACGTTTTTCTGTTAAAAAGTTGCAATTGTCAGAGAAGAGGTAAATGAAGCAGGACTTAGGTTTAAGCCCAACAGCTTGCTCCTTCCTATGTGATACGTCTTTGAGTTTGCTTGCAGGTGTGTTACAGTGGGCCAGCCCTGCTGTTCAAATCAGAATCACTGGTGCAAGCACCGTGAGACCTTCTCAGCAATGTGTTTAGGTGGATAAATACGCACTTCGATATTGTCTGTGTTAAAATTGAGTCCCTGGTATGAAAAATTAATGACGTGTGTTGTATTATTCATTAGGAAAAAGATTTGCCTGACAATTGTTTCTTTTTAAGTAGGTGATCCATAACGTAAAGAAAATGTCATAAGAATATAGTGACTGCACAACCTGAGCAGACGTTGTTTGGTCTCTTGATCATATGTTGCTTTTTTGTCATATATTGCCTATTACTTGCAAAATTCAAATAAGCTGTTATTTCACATGATTACATGGAGGGAAGAGACAAACTTTTATACTATTAGATCTTTATAGGATATTCTTTTCCCTTGTGGCTTAAATTTCGTATGTACATCATGCATAAACTAGAAACATTTAAACTTCTTGGACAACTCAGACACATCACTAGAGCTTACATATTAGAAACATCATGTGTCCTCCCCTAAAGCTGCTTACATGGTCACCTGAATTTGCCTCCCATAAACTTGTAGAAAAAAACCTATAGAAAAAAAGATTGTAATAATGTAATTTTGCAAAGGAGAGCAAAGAGAAATGCTTTTATGAATGTTCATTGCAAACTGGCTTTGGTATGATGCTGCTTCTCTTACCTCTTATACAGAAGCAGAAAGAGACTTCTGGTGCATTAACATCAGGAAACAATGGATAGGGGAAGTGTTCATTAACAGAGGTTTATTTCAGGTCAGAAAAGTCAGTCATAACAGTAAGATATGCATGTATATGACACTCTAGAATGAATTTCTAACTGCGTAATATTTTTCTTTCAGTGTATGCCCTCAGGGATCATCTGTCAGAGTGACTACTCACTTTGGCTTACTTTTTAGGCAGAAAAAACTATTTTCATTTTCCCACAGTAACATTTCGTGTCCACATGAGCTCTTCTCCTGCTGTGTTAAAGATCATACAGATAAATTGTAGACTGGGAATCCGAAATGTCAAAATGACCAAGTAGCTACTTTGAAGCAATGGAGGCTAAAATTTAGTTAGCAAGACTTGCAACAAACATTTTCAAGTGGTTAATAGAAAAAATATTCCAATGACAGAGGACATATTAATTCTAAGAATTGAAATATTATTTCGTTGCTTCTATCTTAAATTTATGCGTTTGGTATTCCATTTGAATTTGTCTGCATTTCTTTGAAATATTTGTAATTCTTATTGGATAAACACTGCTGTTGACAAAGTATGTAACACAGTTTTCAGTCAATTTATATTTTCTGAGTTGTACCTAGGCAACATCTTGTAAAACTTGGCATCCTACAGTGGTTTGAAAGGACCTTAATAATGTGAGGTTTAGAAAACATTAGCAGTAATGATCTTTTCCATACTAATTCTAGTTTATCAAAGGAGTTTGTTGCTCCCCCAGGTTGTTTTGGAATTAAACTAACAAATCTGGAAGATATAACTATTTATTTCTGGCAAGCTTGCTTTAATTAAATTTGTTTATTTCTTCTCTTGGCTAAGAATGAAGATGTAATTTAAACCAACTGGACATAAGCAGAGCCACAGAAACTCCGTTAAGTTGTAGCTCACTGAGGAGGTGTGAAGGCTAAGGGAAATGAAAGCAACAGGGTGCTTCCCCAGTACAGCAGTGTTACTAGCAATGCCAGATGATAGACTTCCTTCCTCTCCATGTCTTAGGCCATTTATTTCTGTTTCTGCAGTACAGTTCAATTCCTCTTCCACCTTCTAAAGCTCTAATCTGCTTTGTACTTAACTGAGAGAAAGCCATTGTCCAAGAAATGAGGTAAATCATGAATATCAATGTGCTACTCATACCTGGCTGCCTTTTCATGTGTGTTAGGCAGATCTACTACCTCCAAAAATCCCAGGGTTTCATATCACCATGGATATGTCATATAAGCAAGAATAAAGACTAATGAAAATAGAGATATTGTTTGTCTTTCAGACTCCTGGAAAAGTCCACTGATATTCATGGTAATATCTCTTGTAGTCTGCAGTTCAATACTTTGCATTTCAGCGTATCTCTTTGAGTGTAAATGATAGGGTCTGGGTGCCTTATGCATCTTGTGGTAGTGTGTTTGGTTTTGTACTGTGTCGGCACTTTACCTGACAGTGTACCCTGTTTGGTTTTCCTGTAAATCCTTTATCTCCTGTCTGTATTGTGTTGTTATCTTTGGAAAGGAATAACTGAGATATGTCTGACTGTCCCAACACACTGAAGGCTTCTTTAGTCTAGAGAGTGCACATAATAGAACGGCAAGAGAACATATTTAGAAGGATATAAGAGTAGCTCATACACCTGACTGAAGAGTAGAGAAAACAGACTGAACAGTTTTAATTGTCAGGATTTACAAACGAGATAAGTGACCTGTTGGCATTTAACTATACAGGCATTTAAACCTTACCTGAAAAAACGGAAGAGTCACAGACTACATTTGCAACCACCGCAACACAAATTATTATATCAACTCTGTTCTGCTTTCAAAAGAATGTAATGTTTATATGCCATGAATACTTTAAGCTAGGATTAATATATTCAACAACTTCTGTAGAAAAAGATCAGGAAAGGAGAAAAGGGGAAAAACAGAAGCCAAAAAAGTGTTTTCACTTCCCTCAGATTTGTTGCACCTTTACTTCTTGACCCAAGGGGACAGGCTGCATTTTGAGATTCCCAGCTACAGGGAAATTAGCATCTCACACCTGTCCACGGATACTCAACTTGTGTTTCTCAGTTGTGTTATTCTTTGGCTTATGATCATCCATGTTTGATCCATACATGCAGTTTGCTGTCCTACTCTGCCATCTCTAGTGATAAACCCCAAACTTCCTACCAACTTCTAAATCAATGTATTTTCACTGCATACTGTCAAATTTCATTTTTTAAAAATTTGATTTAGTCATTATATTAAAGCCTCTTCACCATGGTCACGTTCTACATTTTTCAAAGCTGCTTTTAATTTCTCTGCTCTCTATAGAGTATGATAATTTTTTCCACTTTTTTAAAGATGGTGTCACAGAGACAATGCTTTTGAAAAAGATACTTACGGAAGCTTGTTTTTTGTGGTTGGTTTTTTTTTCATAAAGTATGTTTTCTAGTGAAAAGGAAAAATCTCAATGTCATATTCTATTTTTATAGATATTATTTCACCTGCTCAATTTACATACCACAAAGGACAGATGTCGAAGGCTACACTCAGTATAGAAGAAAAACACTGAAAAGAAGTTTTGTTTCGTTCTGATGTTGTTTTTTCCTATTTACATATTGATCAACTTTGCTAAGAGGCCTACACTCAAGTATCTTTCTGGTTTGAGCTTAAAATGTGTTTTCTAAAAAGAAAATAAACCTCTTATTTGCTTTAGCATTTTGTGTGTTTTACTCTTCCCTCAACCTTTATCAATGGCATAAAAAAGGGAAAAAACAGGACTGGTTTAAGTACAAATGCTTAAATGACAAGCCTCTTGTGAAATATCCAGGACCAACTCATCTCATTTCATGTTAGTCTCCTGCACTACAGTGTAGACTTCTGCATCTGTGCCAGTTGTGTCAGTCCCTTCTTAGCCCATGGAAGAAAGCAAACATTTCTTGTGTGTAATTATATCTGATCTGTCTCCATTAGGATGAGATAAAATGGCACCAAGAAAGAAATGTATTTTCCTTCAACGTATCCTTCTCTGATAGATTTTTCCCTGAATATTACATGTTCTAGAAATGTTTCTTTAAAGTTACAGTGTTTCTCAGTAGTAATACAGGAGATCCACGCCAACTGAATCCAACACAGTAAGTGATTGCCATCATGTATATTCTCCACCAAAAGCCAGGGAACAGTTGCATGGCTTAATTCTAACCATATATTTGTGTGAATATTTCTTTATATTAGATATTGAAATAAATATCAAGTTTCAATGGATGGAAGCATTTTATACTGAATTGTAGGTGGCTATAGACTAGAGAGAGAAGATTTACTCCTGACTCAAGGAATCATTAGTAGGTGAGTCAAGTGCAGAGACACTGGAGTCTATACAGGTGCTGCTTTCCCTTGTTTAGCAGAAAATTACTGCCAGAATTACCTCCAGCAGAAGATAAAGGTGATAAGCTTTGGAGAGAAACAATTGAGTGCAATGGCTGCAATCACTAGAGGGAAATTAGATTATTTCTAGAAAGCTACTATGGTTTACTAGAGAAAAACATTGTGTTGGATAGAGATCTGCATCAGTTAAATGTACATGGACACCCAGCTGTGTTTAAGCAGATGGGAAAAAAATAGGAACATTTATTTTTGTGTGAGGGGGTTGATTATGACATTACTTCTTATACTCACATGGGTCTTTTATAAACATCTGTAACTGCAATCTTTATTTTGTCTGTTATGAAAACAAAAATCCCAAACTTAGTGTCAAGGGGTAAATAGTAAGAAAACTGTCTTGTTGTATAATAAGTGTATCTTGTTGTATAATAGTAACAAAAGTACTAAGATATTATTGAGTTTGTCCTAACATAAAAGTCATACTAACCTTACTGCTTCCTCAACAAGGCTAATTTAAGCTCTAAATAATGTTTTAGATATGTGAGCATGTGATAGAGCCTGAAAGGAAGAAGTCAGACCCCTTGGAGATTTCAAAGCAATAAACAAATGTGAGAACTGCTTCAAAAGACTCTTTCTTTTTATGTGTGTACGTAATTAGTGGTTACAGATACTCATTATTTTGTTTCATCAAAGCCCTGAAGTGTGCCAGCACGGCAGATGTAGAAAGAAGAACCTAAATCCAGAATTCTCATTAGGCAGATACAGTATCTGTGATCCCAACAAATACCACTGATGTTGTGTTTGCAATTTGATCATGAAGGAAGAGAGATGAAGTAGAGCATGTGAAGTGAAGCTGATATGCTACAGGGATTTACAGTAGGTGGTGGAGAGGTGGGCTTGAAGCTAAGCATTAGTGACTTTGGAGCCCCTATCAAAGAAGAATTGAGAGGCAGCATTTGCAGTGCAGCGTTTTTTCAGTAAATATGATATTTTTTCTTTGATATTTGAGAAACAACATTTACCTTTGATAAGGAGACACTTTGCATTCACATTTAAGACTTGGACACATCAAGCTACAATAATTCAAGTGAACATAAAACAAAGGTCTGATTTCAGGACTACATATAACTAATCATTATTTTCTGATCTGTTTGATTTTAGGTGAAGTCATGCTTTCTCCCATGGAATTATTTTGTTTTTCTGGGTTGTCTATCTGATCAATCAGGTCAACTTCTGACAGGAGATAGGAAATTTAGATAGAATAATCATAGGCCTACAGTATTTGTTAAGGAACTAAAAATTTCTACATGTGGTGGGTTTACC